>PYXC01000453.1:607500-615000 GCA_015244755.2 Tenualosa ilisha
CATTGAGCCCATTCCTGTAATGTGTGTGTGTGTGTGTGTGTGTGTGTGTGTGTGTGTGTGTGTGTGTGTGTGTGTGTGTGTGTGTGTGTGGCGTACCGATCTTGGCTCCTTTCTTGAGCAGTGCAACCACCACGGAGGCGTTCCTGCAGCCCACGGCGCGGTCCAGAGGTCTCATGCCACTGTAGTCCACGTGCTCAATCAGAGCCCCCTGGTCCACCAGGAACTGCACCTGAGATAGGCAGTGGTGTGTGTGTGTGTGTGTGTGTGTGTGTTGTGCAGGGGTGGAGGTGAGGGGTAAGGGGTGCATTTTAATTAAACAAAAACTTAACCCATGAAAATATTTTAAATCACAAAAAATCTCCCACTAGTCATTACATTTGACTGTACTTCACAATTCACCCTTAAATAGGGACACAGAGGGTGGGGTGGGAGGCCTGCTGTGATGCTAATAGTGAAGAGTGAATGGTCTCGCTATCCACTGGTGAGATCTCATTATCTCAAATCATGATGATTTCAGCCAAACAGAAGCCATCTACGTACCACCTCTGAGTCCCCATAGAAAGCAGCCAGGTCCAATGGCGTTCGTCCGTTCTTGTCGGTGTGGTCCATAGCCCCGCCCCTCTCTACCAGGCAGCGAACCACAGGCAGGTGGCCCTTAAGACACGCCCAGCTCAGGGCCGTAAGCCCCTCCTTATCCGTTAGAGAGAGAGAAGCACCTACAAGAAGAACCCAGGAGGTTCACAGGTCACACAGGGAAAATGTCAGCTGAAATTAAATGTCAAGTCACAATTAGGGTTCTCTTTATTGTAGGGCAACTATGACCATGACTTGACAAATGTTGAACATATTGCACTTTGATTTCACAAAATGTGAGTCAACAAGTGTGTGTGTGTGTGTGTGTGTGTGTGTGTGTGTGTGTGTGTGTGTGTGTGTGTGTGTGTGTGTGTGTGTGTTTGAGCCTGTTAACACACAACATGTCAGTTTTATTGACAATTATTTGTTGTTCCCTTGCCCTCTTTGTTCCATTTTAATCCCCCTGCATCCATTTTTCTCCATCATCCCTGCAGCCTTTGCACACCTGAGATTGTGTATGTCTGAGGCAAGCCCGACAGTGTCTGGAGGTACATGCGACTGGCTGCAGCGTGACAGTTCGAAGAGGTAGCCTTTCTCATGTCAACCAATGGAGCTGCATGTGGAGGAGCTAGTGCCAGACATGCAAAGTATATTTAGATAGTGGGAGTGATAGACAATCTCCTGTTAAGTTGCGTTAACTTGCGAGTGTAGTCCAGGCAAAATAAGGTTTGACCTAGAACTACATGCAACAGAAGTGGTCACATATTTTCTCCCTACAAAAACAGACAAAACTGTATTTAGAATGTTGTGGGGATAAAACATTCCAAAGAATGTCTGATCCCATCCACCCAAACATGGTGTGTGTGTGTGTGTGTGTTCATTTGTACAAGTGTTTGAGTTTATGTGTGTGTGTGTGGTGTGTGTTCATTTGTACGTGTGTTTCAGTATATGTGTGTGTGTGTGTGTGTCTTCATTTGTACGTATGTTTGAGTTTATGTGTGTGTGTTTGTGTGTTCATTTGTATGTATGTTTGAGTTTATATGTGTGTGTGTGTGTGTGTGTGTGTGTGTGTGTGTGTTCATTTGTGCGTGTGTTTGAGTTTATGTGTTTGTGTGTGTGTGTGTGTGTGTGTGTGTTCTTTGTGTGTGGTGTGTGTGTGTGTGTGTGTGTGTGTGTCAGTCCTACCTTGTGCCAACAGATATTCCACGGTGGCCAGGTGTCCCTCGGACGCTGCCATCATGAGAGGCGTGCGCCCCTGCTTGTCTGTCAGGTTCGCCTCCGCCCCGTGGGTCAACAGCAGGTCAACCACCTGGGATGCAAACCAAAAGGTCAAAGGTCATTGTCAGACCACTCCCAGTGTTCTAATGAACACTACAATTTGTTTTAGTCACATATAGGATAATGCTGGAAAATCAATGAGAAGAATAAATCAATTTCATTACTATCTGATTACTATTTTTTAATAGATGAACAGGCACTAATACAGTATTATGTGAATAACTGCTGATGTGTGTTGTGTTATGTGAATAACTGCTGATGTGTGTTGTGTTATGTGAATAACTGTGCTGATGTGTGTTGTGTTATGTGAATAACTGCTGATGTGTGTTGTGTTATGTGAATAACTGCTGATGTGTGTTGTGTTATGTGAATAACTGTGCTGATGTGTGTTGTGTTATGTGAATAACTGCTGATGTGTGTTGTGTTATGTGAATAACTGCTGATGTGTGTTGTGTTATGTGAATAACTGTGCTGATGTGTGTTGTGTTATGTGAATAACTGTGCTGATGTGTGTTGGCTCCACTGTCTGTGTGACACACTAATGTTTACTTTTCTGTAAACATTTAAAGTCAAAGGTTCTTTATAAACTAAACCAAACATATGAAGGTGTATCCACCCATTCTTTCCTACACACATATGTGCACACACACACACACACACCTGCCAGTGTCCCTGCCGCACACAGCTGAAGAGTGGCACGCCACCCCTGCGGTTGGGTTGGCTCACTGACGCTCCCTGCTCCAATAGCAGCCGACACACCTCCAGCCGGCCCCGCCCAGCCGCTGCAGTCAGAGCTGCCGATAGGAGGAAACAGCTGTCAGTCACGCAGCAGGAAGTAGGAAGTACCACTGAGGGTCTCAGGATACAGCATGTACAGTAAACAATAAATTAGTCAGATCCACATCAACACACAACAGAGACTGGTTGTATGAATGTTGTGCTATTGTTTGGTTGTGCAAATGTTATGCGATTGTTTGGTTGTGAGAATGTTTCGCAATTGTTTGGCTGTGAAAATGCACCACAGTCTTAAACTCCCTCTGTAGGCATCACCTTTGACTGAGATCATGCTGCCCATGGCTGCTTTCTTTAGCCACAGAATTGATGTGTCAGTCAATGAGAGGTTGCAGTACCTGTCTCTCCCCACAAGGTGTCGTAGTTGTTGATTTGAGCACGGTCAGTGTCCTCCTCGTCCTTCACCGGCAGATCCAGTAGGAAGGACACAATCTATAGAGAGGACACACATAAACAATATGAGTGTGTGTGTCTCTGTGTGTGGTGTGTGTGTGTACTTAAATTGTGATCACTAATATGCAGTACTATAATACAGATGTACATAATGAATAACTGTGTGTGTGTGTGTGTGTGTGTGTGTGTAGGTCATACGCAAGATATTGAACATATTTTTTAACATACTCTTACATAATGCATCATGCTAATAAATACATACATATTGATAGAATGTGTGTCTGTGTGTGTCTGTGTGTGTGTCTGTGTGTGTGTGTGTGTGTACCTCTGCATATCCCATGCTGGCTGCAGCCACCAAGGCTTGCTGTATGGCTTGGCTCCTGCTGAAGCCTCCCTGCTGTGTCTGACTCTGGCTCTGACTTGGAGTGTGTGTCTCCGCACTCCCCCTGGCCTCGCCCTCGTTCTCCTCCCCCGCCTCCTCCTCCACTTCCTCCTTCTTCTGCGCCTCCCCCTGCTCCTGCTCGCCCTTCTCGGCCTCGCCCTCCTCCTCCTCCTCCTTCCTCTCCTCTTCCTCCTGTTTCTCTCTCTCCATCTCTCTCTCCTCCTCCTCCGATTGCTCTGTCTGTTCCTGGGACTGCGGACTGTCGTCCGTCTGGGTTTCTGTCTCTGCGTCTGTCAGGGCCTCGGCCTCCTCTTTCAGCTGTTGCTGTTGTTGTTGTGTCTCGGACTCGGGGGAGGTCGCTGGCGACTGAGGGAGGGGAGTGAAGGGCTGTTGTTGATGTTGTTGGCCCCCCGCTGTTGACCCCCAGTCGCACAGGATGAGGAACTTGACCACCTCCAGGTGACCCCGCAGGGCAGCGTGGACCAGAGCACACTGACCGTTCTTATCCAGGTGATCCACCTGGGCACAGGTACATAGACAGACAGATAATTTAGCATCCAAAAGAAAACATGCACATGACCCACACACACACACACCACACACACACACAGATACACACTTCAAAAATACAGAGGAAGAAATCTAATTCTGTGGCATTACCACAGGTAACCACAGTGTCAGTGCAAGCACATTGCCCGTGTAAATTCTGTATCTAACACAAGTCAGATCTAATAATGGTGAGAGGTGGGAGATAAAGGAGGTCGGGGTGACATTTAAAGGACAGGTTTATCCAAAAGGCTCTGGGTAACATTCTGGATTAGGGGCAGGATTTTTGAAATACCAAGATCAGAAATGGCCGACCTTCCATGATTATTTTTGCAGATTGCATTTACTTTATTTTTCTTTTACAATGACAAAGCACACACACACACACACACTAACACACACACCCACAGACACACACACACACACACCACACACACACACACAGCACAGACACACGCACACACACTCACCTTAGCCTTCCTGCGGTAGAGTGAGGTGACGATGTTGAGGTGTCCAGCGGCTGCGGCATAGCACAGCGGCGTGAGTCCGGTCTGGGACGTGGCGTCCACTCTGGCCCCAAACTCCAGCAGCAGCCCCACCATGTCGGAGTAGCCCAGGTGGCAGTGGACACACAGCACCGGAGCGTTGCTCAGCACCTCTGTGCGGTAGTTCACATTCCCCCCGCCCAGCATCAGCAGCCGAGACACCTGAGACACACACACACACACACACACAAGCAGAACACCATACACACACACACACACACACATGCACACACACACACACACACACACAAGCAGAACACCATACACACACACACACACACACACACACACAAGCAGAACACCACACACACACACACACACACACACACACACACACACACAAGCAGAACACCACACACATACACACACACATACACAACATATCAACTAAACATAATCTTTTATACATACAGATTTAACACATGCGGACACAACTGAATTCCTACCTGTTCCTACCTGTAGGTGTATTTGTCTGTGTTTGTGTGTTTGTCTGTGTATGTTTGTCTGCATTCATGCATAAATGTGTGTGTGTGTGTGTGTGTGTGTCTGTGTGTGTGTGTGTGTGTGTGTGCACCTTGATGTTGGGTGTATAAAGGTTGCGGAGTGAGGACAGTGCGGTGGACAACCCCTCTGTGTGTGTGTGTGTGTGTGTGTGTGCACCTTGATGTTGGGTGTGTAAAGGTTGCAGAGTAAGGACAGTGCGGTGGACAACCCCTCTGTGTGTATGTGTGTGTGTGTGTGTGTGTGTGTGTGTGTGTGTGTGTGTGTGCACCTTGATGTTGGGTATGTAAAGGTTGCGGAGTGAGGACAGTGCGGTGGACAACCCCTCTGTGTGTGTGTGTGTGTGTGTGTGTGTGTGTGTGTGTGTGTGTGTGTGTGTGTGTGTGTGTGCGCACCTTGATGTTGGGTGTGTAAAGGTTGCGGAGTGAGGACAGTTCGGTGGACAACCCCTCTGTGTGTATGTGTGTGTGTGTGTGTGCACCTTGATGTTGGGTGTGTAAAGGTTGCGGAGTGAGGACAGTGCGGTGGACAACCCCTCTGTGTGTGTGTGTGTGTGTGTGTGTGTGTGTGTGTGTGTGTGTGTGTGTGTGTGTGTGCGCACCTTGATGTTGGGTGTGTAAAGGTTGCGGAGTGAGGACAGTGCGGTGGACAACCCCTCTGTGCCGTATGACACCCACAGGCCCTGCAGGATGGACGAGGAGACCCCAACTTTCTTGCTCAGGCCCTGAAGCACATGACATATTCACACACATCAAATACTCAAAGAATTACAAAAATACACACATGATTCACTCTTGTTTCACTGGCAGATGGCTTTTTGTCTTGAGAATAAATTCTTAAACAGCTGTCTTGTGAGAGACGTTGAGAGCCTGTACTTGCCTTAAATATGTGTGCTTTTAGGATGTGGTGTCCAAGCTCGATGGTCTGCTGGCGATTGAGTTTGTTCTCCTGTCTGGAGAACCAGAAGGCTAGCAGGGTGTGGCCATTCCTTGGAGGGGGCGGAGCAGAGAGTTATGATCGAGAGACACAATCATGATTGGATAGAATCAGTTTGTCTTGAAAGTGGGGAACAGTGAGACACACACACACGTGCATAGATGCACACACACACAAACACTTGCACATACACAAACACTCATCAACACACGCACGCACACACATGCGTGCACACACTCACAACACATGCACACATGCACACACACACATGTGCACAGACACACAGACACACACACACACACACACACACCTGGGGTCGCAGAGGAACTTGGTCTTCTCTCCCTCCTCTCTCCAGATGAGCCACTCACGGAAGGAGGGGTGCACAAACATGCGCGTGCCGTCTCTGCGCCGCACCAGGAACACAGACAGGTTCTCCATGCGCTGCTGGAAGTCCTCCCAGTCCAGAGGCCCACGGACGCTGCCTGCATTGATGGCCTGGGAAAAGGTCAGAGGTCAAAGTTCAGGTCAATCCATGTCCATGAACATGGAGCAATGGGATTTGTTTGAAGTGGCACATACAGATTATTATGTGAATATATATGCAATGCTAATGACATACTTTACTACAGTACAACTTGATGCAAATATATTTGCAAATATATGCAAATATCAAATACAGTCTCCCATATATATGCCCATTACAGCTACTATAGTGTATACAGACAGATTTGCTGATGTGTTTTTTTTTGCATAGAATCATAGAACCCATTTCAGCGTGGATTATTTTTTCCCTGTCTAATGTCTGATAGTGTTTGGGTGTAGACCTGGTAGATGTCTAATGTCTGATAGAGTGTTTGGGTGTAGACCTGGTAGATGTCTAATGTCTGATAGAGTGTTTGGGTGTAGACCTGGTAGATGTCTAATGTCTGATAGAGTGTTTGGGTGTAGACCTGGTAGATGTGCTCGTCTGGGAGTGGGTGGAGGGATGCCAGAGCCACGTTGAGCAGGGGCAGAGCCCTCTCAAAGGACGACTGCGTGGGGAAACGCATGTTACACTGCAGCAGGTACACCTCCGCCAGGTTCACTGGCACCACCTGGGTACAGAATCAATCAATTAATTCATCTGTCAGTCAATCAATCTGGAGATTTAAAATGAGGAGGAGACACAATGGCCAAGTTCAGCACTCGTAAGATGAAGAACATTTTGGAACGTTTTGATAAGGTTCCTATTCATCCCTATGGGTGACGTACAGAACGTTTTGCAACGTTCTTTATCTTGATCTCGAGGGAACCCAAAGTCAATTCTGACTTCCAAATCGTATGAAAACAAGAAGTTGTATTAATATGATTACCTTATACCACTGCTGATCAAATGTCCTACTGTGATGCACTATTTAGAACATGTATTATTTTCTGATAACCGCACACCTATGAAGCAGTTCCACTTTTCTGGCCGTATCACACTTGCATATCAATTCGCCCAACTCGATGTGAAGTCACATTAACACAGGGTTACAATTCAGTGGCCTGACAGATGTTCAGGACCTTATCAAC
>PYXC01000453.1:620000-625000 GCA_015244755.2 Tenualosa ilisha
CAGCTGCATAATGCATCAGTGTGTGTGTGTGTGTGTGTGTGCGTGTGAGCATGTGTATATGATTGTATATGTGTGTGTGTTTCTGAGCCTGCATATTTGTGTGTGTTTATCTGTATGTATGTGTGAGTATCTGATTGTATATGAGTGTGTGTGTGTGTGTGTGTGTGTGTGTGTGTATATGTGTGTGTGTGCGTGTGTGTGTGTGTGTGTGTGTGTGTGTGTACCTGAGAGGCTAGTCTCCTCATGGACTCCTCCTGTCTCCTCCTCATCTCAGGGGTGCTGGGGCAGCTTCCGCCCAGTGTGCCGTGAGACGGCTGGGGCTGGGATAAGGGCACACCGTCCCCATCTGAGGAGAGCGTCACACACACACACACACACACATGTACACACACACATACACACACACACACACACACACAGATTAAAGTGCTTGGTGGAGAAACAGGAAACACAGACAGACAATGACAAGAAGAACACTGATGAAACATTGATGGATCCTCTGCACTGGACCAGCAAACATCAGCTAAGTCACCCAGAATTACAGAAAGAGGCAAACTACTGTTTCTGACTGGCAGAACATGGCAAATAATCTCTTTGGATGGAAATGAAATTGGTAACATAATCCCACAGATCACAATCATGGCTCTAATCCACACACAGCCATGATTCTCAGTTATCTCCCTTAACAATGGGATTCTCGTTTCTGATTGGCTGATGAGGAGGGAATTAAGTCTGTATAACTGGCTACCTTTGAAGTAGACCTGAAACCTTTGAGTCAGTGTCCAGATCAACACACGTATGAAAGGTCTCCATTCCATGCCTCTGCACAGTCAAGAGTGCTTTAAGCCCCTAGTCTTTGCTGTCGCTTATGTCAATGTCAATTATACAAACACACTTCTTGACCTCCTGAAAAGTTGGATATGAGTAGGTACCATAAACATCCATAAATCAGTTAGCCTTTCATAATGGCTCGACAGCACTGCACACCTTAAAATTTCTATTACAGATGCAGCCATGTCACAAAGTACAGGTGATCCACACAGCATTGCTAAATAGCTCAACACTGCTGCCTTCGCTAAGTGCTTCATTACTGTAAAGCACCGCATGTATTGATTGGACTCATATTTCAGTAAGTCAGATCAGAGGTATTACTGTTACCCCTGAAGATGTGGCTGCTCACTGCGACTACCCCTACAGGTCTCCAAGGCACGGGGAGGTATTCCAAGAGGGTGGTGAAGTGATAAACCTTGGTAAGCTAATAAGCTAGCCTAGAGGAAGTAGTAAACCTCCTAAAAGAGTAGGCTGCTGACTTTGGGCTGTTAACTCTAGAACTCTAGACTCTTCTATTCTCAGGTTTACCACTACCTCTGGTTGAATTTGCGCAAGTTTGCCAATCAACCACCCCCCTGATCTCAAACAACACTGGACTGAGGACTGTGCTCCATAGCTGACTGATGACTGATAGTGTTCACACCACCACCATAAAAATGACAGAGAAAAAAAAAACATTTTTTGCACAGGGTATAAATAGAAATGACATAGAAATGATATAGAATAGTACAGAATAATGTAAAAATAGGTTAAGGTTGTGTTTATATCATTGAGAATATGGTGAATTTCCTGTGTAAGCCCATGTAATTAGACAGTGAAGTGGTCTCTATGCCATGACACTGGAAAATACACTGGGGTCAAAGTTAACAGGTCAGGACAACTGACTGAATGAAGAACTCTCCATAGTCATTTTGAAAGCAGTGGTCTCTACTGCTAAAAAAGGGTGACCTCTGACCTATGAACTATCCTGCTTACGTTTGGGTGAGGCCTGCGGGCTGTCTGAGGCGATCTGCCGCATGCGGTTCCCGTGGCAACTGAGCGCCACCAGCCGGGAGATGATGGCCGTCTTTCCAAAGCCAATGCTGCCCACCACGACCACGCCACGATTGGTTGAGGGGTCGGGTCCGGACAAGTGGGCATCGATCTCCTGGAACAGCCAATCACGGCCGGTGAAGACTGAATCCATGGTGATGCTGGGCACCTCAAAGAGGAGGGGCTTCAGAGCAATGTCCTGAAGACGGTATGGAGCGAAACGCACTGTGGAGAGAGGGAGAGAGGGGGAGAGAGAGAGGGAGAGGGAGAGAGGGAGAGAGGGAGAGAGAGAGATACAGTAAGACAGAGAAGAGGGGATTTAGGAGAGTCGGGAATGAGGTAAAGAGAATAAAAGAGAACAATAAATATATAAATCAATTATATAAATGGATGGATCCTTCTTTTTGTCACGTCCATAACGCCAGTGAGACGCCGGTATTTATATGACGTGGGTGATGAATGTGAAATGTGTTTGTTCTACACCCAAAAAACAGTACATGCTCAGATTTCATAACATTCAGAATCATTCAAATCATACCATGCCATCACATTTTACTGGTGCTATGGATGTGATAATAACAGTTCATTTTCCATGGATTGCCCAAATATATAAATGACACAAATAGAGTATGGGGCAATAGTGAGTTACACGTACACACAGATATAAACTTAATCTGAACACAGATATGACATTATCATATGAACTCAATCTGAACACAGATATGATTGTTATAATATGACTTCTAATACGGATATGTTATAATGTGAACACAGCTATGACTGACTGACAATACAAATATAGTGTTGTAATCTGAATACAAATATGATGTCATAATCTGAACACAAATATAATGTTACAATGTGAACACAGATATGATGTTATGTTTAGAACACATATATTGCTTAATGCTTTTATGTTCCAGAACTCACTAACTCACTAACACACTGGGAGCACAAACTCTCATGGAACAGCAACACATAGACACATGTAACCACAAACACTATCACCACACACATAAACAGTTGCAGACAGACACACACACACACACACACACACACACACACACACACACAGACACACGAACACATAGAAATCATGTAGAACACCGGGAGTAATAAGTCTTCGCTTGAACGGTTTAAACAAGCTACCCTGTCATGTCTAATGAACTCAACTGCTCACTGGAGGCATGTGTGTGTGTGTGTGTGTGTGTGTGTATGAGTGCATAGGTGATTGTGAAGGCATATTGCAATATATGCTGCGATTCAGTGCACATTAAATATGAGTACACTATAAACATGCATACTCATGTAAATGTTTAATTTAACTCCCACACTGGGTTCAGGCTTGTCTCAGGCACCTCTACCCACATCAACACAGGACACAGACTGTATGAGCACATCATCTACAGTAACATCCAGCGACGCACAGGACAGCACAGGACAGCACAGGACAGCACGGGACAGCACGGGACAGCACGGGAAAGCACGGGACCTCGGGAGTGTATCCACATGACCTATTACCATTTAGACTGGAGAACAAAAAACACTTACGCGACTGAGACTGGCCCGCATGGATGTTAGTGGAAGCTGCAACACACACACACACACATACACACACACACACACACACACACATACACACAAGCGACAGGGGAGAAAGAGAGAGGTTGCACAGAAAAAGAAACACAGATCAGCACAGTGCACAAGCCATAGGAAAACATGCAGAGAATGAAAGTGAGAGAAGCAGAAGAGAGAGAGAGAGAGAGAGAGAGAGAGAGAGAGAGAGAGAGAGAAGAGAGAGAGAGAGAAGAGAGAGAGAGAGAGAGAGAAAAGAGAGAGAGAGAGATGCAGTTTAGCAGCAGAAGGTGGTTGTACAGTAAAGTAAGGGGATACATTGAGAGGAGAGATGAGAAGATGGGAGGATGAGAGAGGAAGACAGTGAAACAAACAGAAAATGAAGAACAGAAACAAGCAGAAGAAGAAGGATGTAGGAAGGGAAGACAGAAGATGGCAGGATGTGTGAGAATGTAAGAGAAAAAAGAAAGAAAGAAAGAAAGAAAGAAAGAAAGAAGGAAAGAAAGAAAGGCTCAATAAAGAACGAAGAAGCAGAAAAGGAGTGATGAGAGAAGAGACAAGGAAAAAAGGATAGAAAGAGCAGCTACAGACGAATAGAAAAAAGAAGAGGGAAGAAAGGAAGCAGAGTAAGTCATGAAAAAGAGAGTGAGTGAGGGAGGGAGGGAGGGAGGAAGTGCGGTCAGGAAGAGAAGGATGATGGAAGAGAGGGAGAACAATCTGGACTACATGATACTGCACAGCAGTCGCTGCCTCAGTCCCAATGCCACCCCTAAACCCTGAGCCCTCACACATTTAGCTGGCATTAAACAGCCAATCAGAAAGTCCATTCATGGCAGTTAAGGCTTTGAGGGTATAGGATTTAGGATAGAGGGATTAGGATTTAGGACATAGGGATTAGTTTTTAGGGGTCAGGAATTAGGGTGGACAGTGGAAGTAAGCCAGTGTCTGACGCTTCTTATAGTGGCTATGAGCAGAAGCAAGAGTAAGTGGCATGTGGTTGTCATAGTGACAGGCATTGTTTTGACTGTCATTCACTCAGTTGTCGAGCCTCTGCCCAGTCACACACACACACACACACACACACACACACACACACACACCGCTCAGACGAAAGAGAGGTAGACAGGGATGAGAGGAAATAAGGATGAGAGTGATAGAGAGAAAGAGGGGGAGGAGGGAAACAAGAAGAAAAGGATGGCAGGAGGACAGATGAGGGTGTTGGGTTGAGGATGGACAGAAGGATGAGGAAGTAAACAGCAAGAGAGGGATGAGGAGGAGAGTCAGGAGGAAGAGGAGGATGACGCAGCAATTTTACCGCTCACAGTGACTCAGCATGTTAAGCTCTGCAGCATTGGCAGACACTGACTCACACACACACACACACACACACACAAACACACACGCGCGCACACACAGACAGGCACGCACGCAGGCACACACACACACGAGCACACAGAACAGCCCTATACTCTGGTATGTGGTATGCCCCCCACACACAAATGATTCATGTAATTATGCAATTAATTACACAGTTTTACAGTCCGGATAGAGAGGAAATAGAC
>PYXC01000453.1:630000-637500 GCA_015244755.2 Tenualosa ilisha
CTTACAGTAAATAAAAGACAAAATGATCCTACCCTATCCTAAGCATGCAGGCTTGATGAATCAGTAGATGATCTTGGGGTCTCGACAAAAGGAGAAACAGCAGCTGAGAATGTGAGTGTGTGTGTGTGTGTGTGTGTGTCTGTGTGTGTGTGTGAATGTGTGTGTGCATGCGTGTGCGTGTGTGTGTGTGCATGTGTGTGTGCATGTGTGTGTGAGTGTGTGTGTGCAAATGTGTGTGTGCATGTCCGTGTGTGTGTGTGCGTGAATGTGTGTGTGTGTGTGTCTGTTAAGTGGAATTTGGGACAGAAGAGTAATAAAGACGAAGGGGGGGGGGTGCAGAGAACAAGAAATGGAAAACTAATTTCTCTTCCATGAACTAGAGAACTAGAGAACTAGAGAACTACCCCCCCAAAAAATTATGTATCCCAGGTAATATTTGTGTGTGTGTAAGACAGACAGACAGACAGACAGACAGACAGACAGACAGACAATAATTCTGCATTAACCGAATTCAGTTCCATGGTCATCAACACAATGGCAAAAAAATGCAATGGGTGCAATGATTAAGCAGAATGTAATTAAAATTCACTTTTAATGATGAAACACACACACACACACACACACACACACACACACAGAGAGACACACACACACACACAGAGAGAGACACGCACACACACACAAGCACACACGGTGTCATTCTGTTGAATGTCAGCTCAGTGAGTCAGAAATCCCAGCATGCATCAGTGACGCGAGACGAGAAGGAGTGGGGGTCTCTTCCACCATGTCTCTATGCCAGTGTGTGTGTGTGTGTGTGTGTGTGTGTGAGAGAGAGAGAGAGAGAGACTGTGTCTGTGTGTGTGTGTGTGTAAAACTCTGCAGAGTCTCTCTGCCATTGATACTGCCAGCAGTAAGCGGAGTTGTGGGGGGTAGCCGTGTTTTTTGACAAGTGCACCTTATTCTCACCTCCTTCTCAATTGCACTGCACCAGTTGATCTGTTTCTAGCTGTCTTACATTTCTACTGACTGTCCCCTCACTGTGACAGGCACCTATAAGTGAAGCGTAAGACTGAGATGGATGGACAGAAATGTATTAAATAAACACATTATTTATTTAGTATTTTACCTTTTCACTATACTTTAAAACTGTAGGGTATTTGTGGGTATGTTAGACACTGCACTTCTCTCCCCTGGTGTGTGTGTGTGTGTACGTGTATATGTGCGTTTCTCTGTGTGTGTGTGTGTGTGATTGTGTGTGTGTGTGTGTGTGTGTGTTTGTGTGTGAGAGAGAGCGACAATACAATGGCTCAGTGACCCAAGCTTACTGCCATTTCATTCGAAATGAACATATTTTCTAAAACAAAAAAATCAACAAATTACACTATGGCTGTTTTTAATGATTTTTGATGATGTTTTTCAAATCAGTGCATTGTGTTTTTGTACGCAGTTCTACGCAGAGTCGAAATGTTTTTGAAAAAAGGACTGATTGCTTGGAGCATTCTTCCTGATCTCTTACCGTCTCTCATCATCCCCCTCCCTCTACAGCTAATAGGGCTTCATATCAGATGGACTGAGACTCCTCTTCACAAGTTTAAAAAAATCATCCCTCTCTTTCTCTCTCTCTCTCTCTCTCACACTCACACAGATTATCCCTTCCTCTCCTTCCATCTACACCTCTCTCATCCACCTATATCTCTTCTTTCGTACCTTCTCTCTCTCTCTGCACTTCAAACCCAGTGCTGTCTCTTGTGAGGATTGTCAGACTGAAGCTTTGATGTTTTAGCCACAGAGGAGGCCCAGCCAATCCACTGCAACCACTATACCTTCTATACCTCTCTGTCCATCTCTCTCTATCCCTCTCTCCCTGTCACTCTTTCCCCATCACTCGCTCTATCCCTCATTCCATCTCTCTTTTTCAATCTCTCTGTCCATCTCTTTCTCATCCACCTGCTCAACTCTCTCTCCGTCTCACTTGCAATCTTTTTCCCCATCCCTCTCTCCATCTATCTCTATTTCTTCACCCCTCTGCCCAAATCACTCAACCGCAGGCTTACAGTGGTCATCATCTCTCTCTCCCTCTCTCTCTCTATCTATCCCTTTCTCTCTGTGTGTGTCTCTCTCTCTGTATCTCTCTCATTATGTGTCTGTCCCTGTCTCTCTCTCTCTCTCATCTCCATCTCTCCACCACTCGGACTCTCTATCTCTCCATCTCTCCCCTCCATCCTGTCCTCTTTGTGTTTGTCTCACGCCTTATGTAACTGGTGCTCCCACAGGTCAGCTTTACCATCAGTAACACCTTTCATCCATCCTAAAGCTCCTTTTTTCCTTTTTTCTCTTTCTCTCTCCATCACTGTGTAAAGCTTTATCTCTCTCTCTCTCTCTCTCTCCCTCATGCTCCCTCATTACTTAAGATCATCTCTCTCTCTCTGTCTGTCTGTCTCTCTCACTCTCTCAATACTAAAAGCTTCTCTCTCTCTCTCTCCTGCGTTCTCTCTCTCTATATGTGCCTCTCACTCTCTTATTTCTAAAAGCTTTATCTCTCTTTTCATTGTTATCTATAGCTTTCTCTCACTCTCTCCATCTCCATCTCTCTCTCTCCATTATTACTCTTTAGTTCAATCTCTTTTCTCCTCCCTCGCTCTCTGTCATCTCTATCCAGCTCCTGCATACACTCATCCCTTAAAGCTCCCCGCCTCACCTTCCCTCCTTACTTAAAGCTTACCTCCCCCTCCTCTCTCTCTCTCTCTCTCCATTATTGCATTTTGCTCCATCTCTCTCTCTTGCTATCTCTGCCCTTCTCATCTGTATACAGCTCCTCAATTTCCTCTTCTAACCTCTCTCTCTCTCTCCCTCTTTCTTCTTTCTCTCTCCATCCATCTCTATCTCTACCTCCCTCTCCCATTTCTCTCTCCCTCATTCTTGCATCCCCTTTGAAGGTCTACTGAATGGCAGAATCCTTTCTTGCTCTCACTCTCGCCCGCCTCTTCACTGCACTCTCTATAACATATGACATTGCCACAGACACACACCACACACACACACACACACATATATAGCTCCTTGCCAGCTACACTCACACATTAACACTGATACTGCTCCTCACTAGACACCAGCTTCACTCACATTCCTTTCAACACACACACACACACATGCACACACACACACACAAACCTAGAACGAACGGCTGAGAGTGGAGGAGTGACAGCGATCAATTACTGCGTCTGACTCTGAGGAAGGCCAATGGGGTGCCATCATAGTCTGTGTGTGTGTGTCTGTGTGTGTTTGTGTGTGTGTGTGTGTGTGTGTGTAAAAGTGACAGCGATCAATTACTGTGTCTGACTCTAGGAGATGCTATGAGCCATCACAGCCTGTCTGTGTCACACACCCGTGACAACAATAAACATACAAAATTACAGTGTGTGTGTATGTGAGTGTGTGTGTGTGTGTGTGTGTGTGCGTGTGTGTGTGTGTGCTTGTGTCGTCAGACATCACTGTGTGTTTGTGTGCGTATATATATATATATGTGTGTGTGTGTGTGTGTGTGTGTGTGTGTGTGTGTGTGTGTGTGTGTGTCTGTGTGTGCTTGTGTCCTCAGACATCAACACTGTGCGTAAGTGTGTGTGTGTGAGAAAGGGAGAGAGTGTGTTTGTGAATGTGTAAGTGTGTGTGTCCTCAAACACCTCAACACAGAGTAGATTAACACTGATGAAGAATGAGGCCAAGCAGAAGAGTGATGTCAAGTCACTTCACATCAGCGTCCCAGAGAAAAGCCTCTTTGGGTGGAACTGAGGGACCAAACTAAGCACATATCTGTCTCAGACCATCCTAAACTGCCCTCAGAGTCACTACTGCTCTCTGTTTGTTCTTAGTATATATAGAGTCAATTATTGGCACCCCAGGTAAAGTTGGTTAACAAAGATATGCAAAGACTATTTTAAAAATCATCTATTAGTAATTATCTATAATCAAATAATGGAAACATTCAGGAAAAATACATCCTAAGGAGCAAATTTGTTTTGACAAAGAACAACACAATTTAAAGGAATAAACTGTACATAATTGACATGTGCCACAATTACTGGCACCTCTGCATTTTGTACAGTATAAAGCTCCCCTTTAATGCAAGTGTTAGCCATCTCCTTTCACATGACACAAAGGTGGAGAACACAATTAATGAATTTGAGACTCTCCCTTTTCATATAGTGACAATTTTCTGTTAGCAATATGCACTCTTTGTTAGTTTTCCGTTGTGCTGTAGCTTGGATGTTATCCTCTTTTATAAGTCGCTTTGGATAAAAGCGTCGGCTAAATGCATAAATGTAAATGTAAATGAAAATATAGTCTGTCCAGATTGTCCATATTCATAGGTCCTCTCTGGTGCTTATTCCTCCATAGTTTAGCCCATTGGTTTACTACAGCGCTAAGATCAGGGGACTGAGACAACCATGGTGGAGGCTTGATTTTGTGATCAGTATGTTTTTGCTTATATGAACTCATGTTTTGATTTAATGACCTGTTGGATGAGCCTAACAAGTCTGACTCTGGCAGCGTCAGACAGATTTTGATCTAAAATCTAAAAAGGTAAGTCATGCAGGTCATGATGCATGCATTCTAATGAGTTTCCTAGAGCCTTTGGAGTTAAAACAACCCGAAAACATCCCAGACCCGTCACCATAACTACCAGAGGGAAGGGAGCTATTTTCAATTTTGTCATTCTTCTACAGGCTAAACCCACCACAAGTCAAAAGGTAAAGTCCCAATAGCATTTAGTAACTTGGTCACTTAAACAAGTGTTTAAATGACAAGAAAGCATTTTTCCTGATATGCATTTTAAAAAGATCTACTAAAAATGGGGTGTGATATTTTTTTTAAAAAGGGGGGGGGGGGTCATTCTTTTAAGACTTTTAATGCTTTTTTATGGACGTCTCCAACAGTGGTCCTTGAGGGATTTTTAGCCTCCTTTACCTCCCTTCACTGTGCGTGTGGGGTGGGGGATGGGGGGGTGTTTTGTGATAAACATGGGTTGTCAAAGTTTCAATTGACAGGATTTCTTTGTTATTGTTTAACTGCAAATGGGGTATTTTCAAGCAAGTACCTTTTTCTGTCTGTGTCACAGAAGTGAACACGTTTTCTTGAATCCATTTCAAATGAGTATTCTACTGTCTTTCCCATGTTGACAAACGACAAGGACATTCAAGGACATTCAAGGACATTCAAGGACATTTGTCCTCTGTTTTATTTCAGTTTTCAGATTTGAAGGAACCATGAAGCCAGGGAATATGACTTAAAAGTCCACAGAGACTTTGGTTACCTTCAAGAAGTAGAATATGCATTGAAACATGATTCAGCTCCATTACTAGTTATCATATTTTCTAGGGGTGGCGATACTTGTGTGTGTTTTTGTGAAAAATATTTCTTTTTGATGCATTGTGTTTTCTTCAGATGAACATGTTTTTCTCTGGGGTGGGATTATTCTATCATTTTCATTGGAAGATTAATGTAAATTGGAAAAAGATAATTGTTGTATTCCAGGTTATTGTCGTCTTTACTGGGGATGCCAATCATTGTGGAGGGTGTTGTGTGTATGCTTGCATGTATGAATATATGTATGTGTGTATGCATAAATAGATAGATGAAAAGATAGATAGATAGATAGATAGATAGATAGATAGATAGATAGATAGACAGACAGACAGACAGACAGACAGACAGATAGATAGATAGATAGATAGATAGATAGATAGATAGATAGATAGATAGATAGATAGACATAATTATAAAAATCTAGATACATTCATTCAGGATGGTTTTCCTGAGCCAGAAAAAGACAGTGTAAAGTGGTCAGGCCTCTGAAACGAGACCTATTCCATCTAAATCCATTAGACAGCACTGTAATCATATCTATCTGATTCTAGTCAGTCTGCAGAACGAAGATCACTAAACGTTTCCTGTTTCCAATACTTCAATCAATGTGATGTTTCCTTTTTTAAACGGAGCATCAGACACAAGTATTTATGATCATGCTCTCATCTCTTCATCAGCTAGAGATTAAATAACACCGTCGCTTCATAGACTGAGGGCAGAGGGATCAGCTGCAGACTGTAACTGATCACTATGGTCACCTTCAAGGGGCGCCTGCAGGGTAGCACCAATGTGACACTGGTCAGGAAAGTAGTGGACATTACTGGGTTGGGTTAGTAACCAAGACAACATTACTGGCATCCTGGACTACATTTCCTATGCATGAATACTTGTAATGATAATACAACAACCAACGTTTGGACTTTTTTGTTGGAAAAGACAGAATTTTCGGTTAGAATACCAATCATCAGCCATGTGGAAAAGTCCTGCTGAGAACATCTGATTCTAATCTGTCCTATTAGATGACACAAAGTCACCAAATGAATTCCATATAATTCAATAATTGATATGGTCCCAGGCAATGTTCACATGGTGTCATATGACTGTTAGTCGCACTTATTAATGTGGTCATACAAGAATAATAGAATTCAAAAGGACAAAAATAGCCCACATGGCTCCACCACCAGTCTGTGTGTGGGAACAGACAGACCCCTCTGTTCAGTGTCACGTCTGACGGTGACAGTGGGAGGACACACCTGGCCCGGTCTGGAACACGCACGCACCTGGCGAAAACGACACCTGTCTACCGACTCATTAAGAGGAGACGCAGCGAGATGGCGTAGCAATTCCGAAGCGCCGCATCTCGTCTCGCTCACGTCTCGTCTCGTCTCGTTTTGCCTCGCCTCGCTCGCATCTGTCTGTTGTCCCTGCATAACAGCTCATGATTGCTCAGACAATGATCCAATCAAGAGCCTTGGGATTGGGGGGGGGGGGGGGGGGGGGGGGGATCACACTCTTGCCATTTATCAGTCATCTCACTCTGCATCAGGGGAATGAAACACAGAGAGAAGAGAGAGAGAGAGGGAGAGAGAGAGAGAGAGAGAAAGAGAAAGAGAGGGGCATAGAGAGACAGAGGGAGGGAGAGAGCGAGAAAGAGAGAGCAGAGAGAGAGTGTGTGTAAGGGGGAAAGGGAAAGAGAGAGGGGGAGAGAGAGAAAGAGAGAGAGAGAGAAAGAGAGGGGCACAGAGAGACAGAGGGAGGGAGAGAGCGAGAAAGAGAGAGCAGAGAGAGAGTGCGTGTAAGGGGGAAAGGGATAGAGAGAGAGAGAGAGAGAGAGAGAGAGAGAGAGAGAGAGAGAAAGAACCTCCCTTTCTCTTTGGTGTGATGAATATAGAGAAGATCACACAATGGAGAATCAATCATCATGGCATCTTTCTTCCCCTCTTGCATAGAGACGCTTTCCTGTTTGGTTGGATGTTTGAACACTCAAGCACTCAGACTGTTGTCAGGGTATAGCGATTAGCCACGCTTCCTGTAGCACTTTCAAAAGGATGAGAGGATCACAGGAAGAAAGGAGAAAACAGACAAGATGAGCAGAAAGAAAAGGATAAAAGAGGAAAGATAATCACAGCGAGAAGA
>PYXC01000453.1:645000-647500 GCA_015244755.2 Tenualosa ilisha
AATGTAAGGCAAAACAGGGCAAACTATTCCCAAATAAACAAACATCACCGGTGACCTTTCTTTGTGTCCATTTAATGTCTGTTATGTCTATTCATCCATGCTTGTGTTTCTCTCATTTGCCTTTTATCAAAACAAACAGCGGAATATGGAATATCTCAAACACCGTTTTGATGTCCGTGTCATAAAGGGACTGTATTGAGTCAAATATCTTCTAAAGCTAAGAAGCTAAGCTAAGTAACAGCTCAAGCTGCAACTGCCCTGTGGTATAAAGCACTCCCATAACAGGACTTAGTTCTGTACTTCTAGGCCTCTATGGCAGGCACTATAGAGAGAGGCACTAGAGAGACGCTAGGCTAGGCTTTGAGCTTTGAGCTGTCAGAGGTACAAGCCCACACTGTCAAGAATGGGGTTATAAATCACTCAAGTCCAATTTCAGACACTACCACAATAATGACAGTTGAAAGTGTTCATTTGGGGAGCACTCACTCAATCTTTTATTAAAGAAAAAGTATGAATCCATTTTCAGTGTGTGTGTGTGTGTGTGTGTGTGTGTGTATATGTGTGTGTGTGTGAATGTGTGTGTTTTAGCTACAGAGTGTCATTTTCAGACAAAGAATTTATCACGTACAGCATGAAGCACTTCAGTCACTAGCCCCATAGTTAACATTAACACATTACAACCATCAACCATCAGCAACAGCATGACACCTCTCCACATACTGACAACAGTCAGGCTTCCCTCCACACCCTGTCCAGAGTAACTGAGGAGATCACGGAGCAGCCATCACCTCGCTCGACTGACAGTGTGCTGACCAGGCCACCCAGGTTTGATTCCCCAGTCTAAGTCTGTGTCACCTCGGATAAAACATCCGCTAACTATCAGTAAACTTTACTTTACTTTCTAGCTAGCTATTGCTGTAGCTAGCTGTAGCCTACTAGCTGTTGCCATGGTGAAGACGGCAGAAAAAGCATGGGAACTGAAAGAGAAACGACATGACGATTGAAAAGAAAAGGGGCCAAAAGATGTCCTATTGATTGTGAAACGTGTGTGTGTGTGTGTGGTGTGTGAGTGTGAGTGCGTGTGTGTGTGTGTGTGTGTGTGTGTGTGTGTGTGTGTGTGTCCATGGAAATCTGTGTCCATGTATCTGTGCATGCACACACAAGTGTGTGTGTGTGTGTGTGTGTGTGTGTGTGTGTGTGTGTGTGTGTGTTTGTTTTAGTGGGAGGATTTGGTGTGAATCACATGCATCTTTCATAAGGTTTTCACAGAATTTCACAAACAAACGACAGGAAACCAGCACGCAATCGGATCAAAGCACATTTCCTGAAGTGGCCAGGCAGTATAATACACACACACAAAGGCAGTATAATACACACACACACACACACACACACACACACGTCCCTATTCAAAAACCTCGCAGCACCAGCTTACCATAAACAGACAAGCCCTGATGATATCTTTAGACAAATACACAACTACAAAAACACAACTACACCCTCCATGGGGCACACCAGCTGCATGTGTGTGTGTGTGTGTGTGTGTACAGACACGCAGGCAGACTCTGCGCCCACACACTTTCTTTAAATACTCGTCACTGCAACAAACAGCTATGTATAGATTCCAAGAGCATACATTCACACTCTTCACTGCGCGCGCACACACACACACACACACACACACAGAGAAAGAGAGAGAGTCTGCTGGATGTGACATCTACTTATATTTGTATGTGCGTCACAACATTGTGTTTAGAAATATATAACCACAGCCTATCTTACATAACATATACACTAAGATCAGACACACACACACATGCACACACACACACACACACACACACACAAATGCACACACACACGCACACACAACGGAAGGAACTAAACAGCAGGCACGTCATTTCTTTAGATCTTTCCATCTTTCTTAAATGTCTGCGAATCGCACGCAGACACACACCACACACACACACACACAATGAAAGAAATGAATAGTTCATGATGGTAACTGAATAGAGACTGTGCAGTATATTTGGATCTTTCCATCTCATATTTCTACAAATAAATAAATAATAAATAAATAAACACATAAATATCGACTCAAATAAATAGCTGCACATGGAGGGGGTGGTCGCCATGACGACCAGCCCACGGCCAAGGAGACAGGTCTCTCTCCCTTCCTCTGTCCATTCCTTCTCTCTCTTTCTCTGTCTGTCCCTCTCTCTCTCTTTCTCTCTCTTTTTCCCACTCTCTCCCTCACTCACTCTCTCTCTCCGACCACCGCCCTCAAACACACACACAAACACACACACACACACAAGACACACACACAAACACACACTTTCTTCACCTCACCATCATCCTTTTCCTCTCACTCTTCTTCTTCTTTCAGTCCATCTATCTATACTCTTCCGCCCCTCCCTCCCTCACATGTTCTCCCTCCATTCTCCTGCCTTATCCTCTTTGCTTCTCTCTCTTTCTCCTTTTCTCTATACAGCCCTCA
>PYXC01000453.1:655000-667500 GCA_015244755.2 Tenualosa ilisha
TGCAGTGATTCTGAGCAGAGGCCGAGCAGGCTAGACGGGCGTAGCCAGACTTGTTAAGGCCCTAGGAGACATCACTCGGCTTTTAAATAGCCATCACTCACTTGGACTTAATGTGGGAGTCATATCAAATGCCACAGGGTCTTCGACAGATCTTTCGACATTCCACACTGGGATGAAGGGTGTTTAGAGAGAGAAAGAGACAGAAATGGAGACGGAGAGAGAAAGACAGAAAAAGAGAGAGAGACAGAGAGAGAGAGTAGCTGACTCTGGAACAGGTAAGCTCCAGGTCTGGATTTCACGAGAGAGAGAGACAGCAGCTATAAGTAAAGGTGCTTGCAGATGTCCACCATCAAATGCATTCGACGTGCATTGGCCTGTTGTTTTCCTATGGAGAGGCATTAACTCATCTATTCATTTCAGAATTCAGTTCTATTCTATGTTATGGCTCTTGCAGGCTCGAGTACGTTAGCCTACGTTAGTTGTTATCCTCTTTTGTAAGTCGCTTTGGATAAAAGCGTCTGTTAAATGCCTAAATGTAAATGTAAATGTAAATGTTAGCCAAATGCTAAGTGTCATTTTGGACCAAGCGTCACAGCAAGCCCAGGACAAGCTGACTTGAGTATCAATGGCTAAGATCACTGTCAGACAGGAGACCCTCGAAGGCAAAAGCACTTAAAGCAAAGTGCCTCTCCATGAACGACCATAAAATAAAATGCTACTTATTTCAACAATACTGAGCAGTAGTCACCCACAAAGAAATAGAAAAAATAGAAAAATATTGACGTAATAGTGAATAGTGATCTAATGAGATCTACCAACATCAATCAGCAGAGAGCAGTAAAACTAGGATCATTTTGCAGCAGATGGGGCAGGATGCTTGAATTGGATCTCATAGAGATTCTAACAGGTTTAATACCTTCTGTGACTAAGTTATGAAATTTATTTACATGCCCTTTGACCCTTTGGCGAGCTACTCGTAGCTCCTGAGCTTCTTGTAGGAGACACCTCACCTATAATATTGACCAATATTGACCAAAAACACTTCACACTACATGAGTATATATTTACAAGTAGTAACCTCCCTTCCCAACGGAGAAAACCAAACAAATAACAATGCAGTGCCCAGAGAAGCTTCTTTAAACATGGACCAAACGGATGTGTAAAGTTTCCTCCTGTCCATCTCAGACACTGAACCAGCACTGACTCACCGACCCCACTCAGCATCACACAGCATCCTTCAGTACCTTCATCAAGTATGCTAAAACATGCAGCTCAATTTATTTATAGCCTTCATCAGCGTTATGCAATTCAGACTCCCCCTGACGCCCATCACCCCCTACTCCACACACACACGCACACACACACACACAAATACAGTACACACGCCGCGATGCCGTCCTCTCCTTCCTCTAGTGCTGCCTTAGAGTGAAGTTGAACACACAGCAAGTTCACACTAACATGAGGAGCACACACACACACACACACACACACACACACACACACACACACCACCATGCCGTTAACTACACAATATGAGGAGTCTCAGGAGCACCTCTGCAGTGGCCAACAGAGCAATCCGCCTGAGCTGAGCTGTTAACACACCATTACACACACACACACAAACACACAAGCACGCACGCATTCACTCACACACGCACACACACACACACAGAAGGAGCGGGGGGGGGGGGGGAGAAGTGAAGTCAGAGCATGAAGGTGCCATTGGACAGTGACTTGTGCTTCATAAAGGGGGCCACCCTGACTTGTTGACTGAAAATCACACACTCATAAAACCCAATGAACTAGGTGCCCTATTACAGGCTGATATACAAGTGCGCGCGCACACACACACACACACAGATACAACACACACACACACACACACCACACACACACACACACACACACAGATACAACACACACACACACACACACAGATACAACACACACACACACACACACACACACACAGATACAACACACACACACACACACACACACACACACACACACACACAACACCACACACACACACACACAACAACACACACACACACACACACACACACACAGATACAACACACACACACACACACACACACACAGATACAACACACACACACACACACACACACACACACCACACACACACACAAACACAGATACAACACACACACAAACACACACACACACACGCACACACACACACACAGATACAACACACACACACACACACACACACACGCACACAGAGGTACAAAACATACACACACACACACACGCACACACACAGAGGTACAAGACATACCCATACACACACACACACACACACACACACACACACACACAGAGGTACAAGACACACACACAGGTACTAGACACACACGCTCGCACACACAGACACAAACACAGTAACCATGTGCAGCAACGTGCGCAATGCCCATGAAGACACGCGCATTCACACGTGTGCACACGCCCACACACACATCACATTCAGTCACACTGTCACACACCAGCACACAGACATGCAGAAGACACACTCTGAGAAATAAAACGCATAAAACAAGCTCCTGCACACACAAACACACACATAGCTACATGCACATACACACACGCACACACACAGCTACACACACACACACACACCGCTACACACACACACACACACACACACACAACACAGCTACACACACACCTAGTTACATGTGATGTTTATCTGTGTATCTGTGGTGTCTTGTCAGATTCGGCAAGAGGCACTTTGAGGCACAGATGCAACAGTCTGGTAATCTCTCTCTCTCTCATCTCTCTGTGTGTGTGTGTGTGTGTGTGTGTGTGTGTGTGTGGTGTGTGTGTGTGTGTGTGTGTGTGTGTGTGTGTGTGTGCAGCATGCGAGCAACACTGGTAATCCCTCTGCTGTGTTTTGTAAGCAAATCATTATCAAAGCTATTAATAGGACACTGCAGACCAGAGTCCCTCCCACTTCACACTTCCACCCTCTCTCTCTTTCCCCCATCTCTCTCTCTCTCTCTCCCCCTCACTCACTCTCTCTCTTTCTCCCTCTCTCTCTCTCTCTCCCCCTCACTCACTCTCCCTCTTTCTCCCTCTTTTCTCTCTCTCTCTCTCCCCCTCACTTACTCTCTCTCTCCCTATCCTCTCTCTCTCCCCCTCTCTCTCTCTACTCCTCTCTCTCCCCTCACTCACTCACTCTCTCCCTCTCTCTCTCTCTGTCCCTCCCTCCATCTCTTTCATTCTTTTCTGAACTCCCCCATGTCTTATCCTTACTGTACCTCTTAACCATCTTAAAATCCCTATTCACATGTATCAACATTGTAACAAACAAACAAACAAACAAAACAACAAACACTTTTTCTTTTATCTTCTCTGAACTGCAGAACACGGAGACACTTTTCTAGTTAAAAGTCGACTGGAATTTTTCTGATGGTTTTTTTTGGCTCAAGAGTCAAACCCAGTGACAAACAAACAACAATGTCAAACAACAAACAACAGTGCCCTTAGAAACTTCTAGAAACAGAAGCCAGTAGCTGTGTGGTGATTGCTCACTGCGCACTCTGCATGCATCTCTCCGACGCTGACACTCAGCTTCCTTCACTCAGCCACCCACTATATCCCAGTGGACCTATTTTTTGTTGCGGTGGAACACAGCGTCAGTGTTGCGTGCAGTGCCCACTGACTCGTCCGCCCACGCGGCCAACCTTCCGCCCCTTACCCACGGGCATCGCTAAGGCAACAGCATGCCCTGTTCACCCCAGACTCAACGCAACAAATGGAGCTTCTCATGAGCGACAAGCACAGAGTCGTCTAAGGTTAAAAACACCACTGAGAAAAACACAAGCTTAGACAGAGGGACAGAGAGAGAGAGAAAGAAGAGAGACACAGGGAGAGAGAAACAGAGAGAGACAGGTAGAAAGAGAGACTCAGTAAGAGAGAGACAAGAATAGAGAGAAAAAGAAGTACAGACAGAGAGATGAGAAAGAAAGAGACAGAGAGAGGGGAAAAATGACAGACAGAGAGACAGAGGGAAAAGACAGAGAGAAAGAAAGAGAGGCAGAGTGATAGAGAGAGAGGCAGAATGAGAGACAGAAAGACGGAGGAGAAAGCTAGAGAGAGAGAGAGGAAAAGCGGCAGAATGAGAGAGAGTGAGGCAGAATGAGAGACAGAGAGAGGGAAGGGAAAGACATAGATATAGAGAGAGAAAGAGGAGGAAGAACAAAAGAATATCTCCCATGATTCATGCTTCTGTATTTACAAACTTCCTAATATGCCAGAGAGTTTCTGTGTTGTAATCTGTCCTTCTGCAACACCACCAGGTCCTTAAATATGCCAATGGAACTTCGTGGAAATGGACTGTGTTGAGAGGGAGAGACTGAAGAGAGAGAGAGAGAGAGAGAGAGAGAGAGGAGAGAGAAAAGGATAAATGACGTAGAAGGAAGGATGGAGGGAGAGAGAGAGAGGGAAGGAGAGGAAGGTAAAGGGAAACAGGGAGAGACAGAGAGAGAAAAAGAGAGAAGAGACAGCATATTGTTCAGGAGAGAGAGAGAAAGAAAGAGGAGAGAGAAAAGGGTAAATGATGGAGAAGGAGGGATGGAGGGAGAGAGGGGGGGAAGAGAGGAAGGCAAAGGGAAACAGAGGGAGAGAGAGACAGAGAAAAAGAGAGAAGGGCCAGCACATTGTTCAGGAGAGAGCTGGAGAGAGAGAAGAGAGAGGGAGAGAATGAGAGAGAGAGAGAGAGAGAGAGAGAGAGAGAGAGAAATGGGGACAGGAAAAGTATAGAGAGAACAGCAGAGGAGAAGCAGAGTTATTGTGGAGCAGTGAAAAGTCTAGTCATCGCTCCACAGTTCTGTGTGCCTGCATGTGTGTGTGTGTGTGTGTGTGTGTGTGTGTGTGTGGTGTGTGTGTGTGTGTGTGTCGGCAAGGAGAAGCCAGGAGAAGAGAGCAGAGCTGCCGTTCGTTGTCTGAGTAGGTGCCCTGAGGTCAACAAACAGTGGAAGCAGCGCCCACACTCACAGACACACATGCGCGCACACACACACATACACACACACACACACACACGGCCACAGGACCGCTCAGTGTAGCGATGACACAAGCGGAAGCTCCCAGTGGACAGACAGCAATCCAAATGATTCTCCATCGCACTCGCTCTCACACACACACACACACACACACACACACACACACACCAAGAAATATTTATATTGCAAGGAGATTTACAAGTGTGTGTGATTTTAAGCTCCTGAGGTGTGTAACAGTGTCTTTGTGTGTGCATGTTTCTGTGTGTGTGTGTGTGTGTTTGCGTGTATGTTTGCAATGGCAGTATGTGTTTGTGTATGTGTGTGCATTGTATAAGTGTGTGTACTGTACAAGGATGGGATCTTTGTGCTGGAGGGTGTGAGGGTGCGCCAGAATAAGTAAGAACATTCATGTATGCAGGATACATCTGTCAGAGATGGAGACACACAAATGTAACACACACACACACACACACACACACACACACAACTAAGCACACACGTAAACACACATAATACACGCACACACACACACACACACACACACACACACACACAGCAAACACACACACACACACACACACACACACAGCAAACACACACACACACACACACACAACATGCAACCTAAAACATCCATTCCTCATCTCTGTACGCCTCCTCCATGGCCACCTCTCCCACTGTGTGTTATTCGTCAGTCACGTCTGCTCTCCCGCAGCAGGCACACACACACACACACACACACACACACACATACACTCTGCCCAGCACCACAGTACCTCTGTGAGTCCAGACCTGCACCACCCAGGGTCTGCCCTTCTCTGATTCATTCCCAGTGTCCCACAGGAAGAGCTTCAGCCCAGGCTTTCTGCCCGCTCTGATTCAGTGATTAATGATGAAAGCCCAGAGACGAGGCGAGACGTGACTCACAACGCTCCGCTACCAGGGAGCTCAGGAGACTGCGGCTAGCTAGCGCTGGGGACGCTAGACGCAGAACAAGCACAGCCGGCAAAGCTTATTAAAGACGTCATGTTGTCATAGAGAAACACACACACACACACACTCACTCCTTCTCTCTCTCTCACCACACACACACTCATGGTCTCACACACACACACACACACATATACACAAATGAAACTATATGGTACACACACACACACACAAGCACACACACACACACACACACACACTAGTATCTATGGGCCGTCTCACCTTTAATTGCAGGACTACTTTAGGAGCCCTTTCACAGATGAACATTTCTACGATTATATCAAATTTGACAATATCCTGTTCCAGCCAAAGAGGTTACACAGAAGACACAATATACTGAAATAATCTGTTTGCTAATGTCCTTCCACATCCATAATGTGGAACTTGCCTTAGCTGACTCACATAGCTGACTGACTTTGCAGGATATTGCCCAATTGAGCACACTTTTTACATATCAGTTTTAACAGTACCATTACCCTGGACTTTATCATTACCAGCTAAAAACTCATTGATGTCACTAGCATTCACTGTACAACTAGCACTGGCAACAGCATTGATCACATTAGCATTAGCATCCACTGTACGACTAGCACTGGCAACAGCATTGACCTCATTAGCATTAGCATTCACTCTACGATTAGCACTGGCAATAGCATTGATGTAGCCACCAATAACACTGTCTTGATCACCAGCATTGTCGTCATCAGCACTGGCATAACTGTTTAGCACTGGTGTCAATGGTATCGTTAGCAATGTCTTGATCATTCACCATCGTTGTCAACATAACCAAAGATCAAAGAATACTGACCAAGATAGAGCTACATAATAAATTCCAATGGGAGCAAACTTAAATAGTTCCTGTGACATAATGTCACGATATAATCTTCTGTATCAGTGGATGAGGACTCGACTCTGGTCTGCATAAAGGGGGATTTTCCCCCCTCCCTTTTGAGAAAATAGAACAGGAAAAGTATAGCATTGTCATCATCAGCATTGGCATAATGGTTTTGCATTGGTGTCAATGCTATATTAGCAACGCCTTGATCATTCATCATCAACATAACTGTTAGCATTACCTTAACCAATCATTACTGGTGTCAGTGGTTCCGCATTAGCTTCAGCATTAGCATAAATTTCACTATTAGCTTAGCTGAGGGCCTTCAAATAGTTAGAAGTGGTCCTGCTGGGAATTTGCAGATTTTTTTTTGTTTAGCAAATCCAGAACAAAATAACGATTTTAAACAGAGAAACTGTTTCATCTGTGTGAATGTTGCTTAATTTACTTTGGCAGTTTAGCAGTACTATTTTACACAGAAGGCAACAAACAAACACTGGCAGTGCCGTGGTGTGACTAATAAATATCTCTATAATATTTATATATATCTATAATATAATATAAATATCTCTATAGCACATCTGTACATACGTAATACATCTGTACATAACTATCTCTATAGCACATCTGCATATTACCCTTACTATCTCCTCACCTTACATGTATATTGCTCTTCTGCCTATTTATTATTACTACTCTTATCTGTATATAATTTGCTCTTTAACTGTACATACTGCATACTGTATATACTGCACTTGCTGCTCTTTGCACTTCTGATTAGATGCCAAACTGCATTTCGTTACCTGTATTTATACATGTGTAATGACAATAAAGTTGAATCTAATCTAATCTAATCTAATAATAAAGCAGCAGCCTACAGCACTGGACACTCACATCACTTAGGAATGAAGGGACGGAGGACTAAATATAACCTCAGGTTATAGAACATGCCGGAAACAATGACACAACGGTAAGGATGACAGCCACAGTACACTGGATACTTCTTAGCAGAGTACATGCTCACACACAACCTAAAAACAACAATTTGTACGGTACTCAATTTCTGGCACTGAACTGTGATATGAAGGTCAAATAGATCAGCCACCATAGTGATCTATAACACAAGCAGAGGTGACGACACCGAGGTTGACAATGAGAGGATGACAGTTGACAATTAGAGAATTTCACAAAAATACAGGGCTCAGTATGCATACACACACACACACACACACACACACAAACACACACACACACTTCCTGTTCGCTACACAAAGGTATCTTACATTACAACACACAGACTGCATGTAATCATAGTAAGCCAGTGTCCATCAGTCCAGATAGCATACTGCCTTGCTAGCCATATCCTCAGCTAACACACATGTGCACATGTATTGCAAACACACACACACACACACACACACACACACACACACACATCTCTGACAATGATGACGATTACCTGTCATACACACACACACACACACATACAAAAAAACCAAACACACACACTAATGTTCTCTCTCTCTCTCTCTCTCTCTCTCTCACACACACACAAACACACACACACACACACACCTACACACAATTGTGTACCCTCTAAGCAAGGCCACTGCAGTGAGGGGCAGTGTGAGGAACAGCATGATGATGAATATGCCGAGGGGGAGAGACCAGCATGAATTTAAAGTATAGGAGAGACGGAGAGAGAGAGAGCACACACACACACACACACACACACACACACACACACACACACACACACACACACACACACACACATAGTACATACATATTTACACACACAAGCAACGTCCTCCAGATCACAAACCATCTCTCAGCAGCAAAAGATGCACACAAATGCCCACAGACTAACAGATTGTCTCTCTCTCTCTCACACACACACACACACACACACACACATACATACGGACACACACAGATAAGCAATGTCCTCCAAATCACAAACCATCTCTCAGAAGTAAAAGACACACACAAATGCCCAAACACTAACAGACTCTCTTTCACACACACACATACGAATACATACACACACACACACACACGCAGACTCACCATGCTCGGCCCAGGTTCTGCAGTGGGTGGGCAAGCTGCTGTGGTCGTAGTTATCCGTGCCAGCTTCGCTCTGGTTACTTCTACCCTGCTGCCCAGTGTCGTCACACACACACACACACACCCACACACCTTCCTAAGGCGTCCTTGGTCACCGTCAGCTCATCCACCACCACCACAGCACTACTGTATGCCAGAGGACACACACACACACACCCAGAGCACCCAATGGTATGCTCTGCACCCGTAGCCAACACACTAAAGGCACCCAACGCTGCCGGGGATGTGATATGACCCACGGGGGCGAGTCCTAACACACACACACACACACACACACACACACACAGTCTCTAACCAGACCCTAAGACTCCAGCTTGGATTCCAACGAGATGCAAAATAAGGGGAAAAAAAAACGGAGATCCAAAGCAGATGAGAGAAGAGAGGGGACGTGCGTGACAAGGTGAAAACACACTCCCCCTCCTCTCCCTCCTCGAGGTGGATGTGTTGTGGTAAACACACACACACAAACACACACACACACACACACACGTGAGAGCGCTGTAAGCACAGCCGACGTGCCGGACAGCGACTACAGGCTATGGGCTCAGCAGTAGCTCGCTCGGAGAAAGACCCACACAGATGGACAGAGATAGGAGAAGAGAGGAAGAGAGAGAGAGAGAGAGAGAGAGAGAGAGAGAGAGGAGGAGAGGAGGCGGGGGAGGGGGAGAGGGAGAGTAGCAGCAGATACAGTGGCTGAAACAGGAGCATCAACAGCAGCAGAGCAAGATGAGGTGAACGACAAGTGTCATACCTTCTCTCTCTCTCTCTCTCCCTCCCTCTCTCCCACACTCTTTCCCTCTCTCTCAGGAGAGGACAGCTGGCCCAGAACGCACGCAGAGAGAAATAAAAAGAGAGAGAGAGATAGCGAGAGAAGCCGATAACGCCTGGAGAAGACGAGTGGCGTAGGCTATACCTTCAGTGTTTTCTCTCTCTATCATGCGTTCACAGTCTCACTCCTCCTCTCACCTCTGTCCTCTCCTTTGCAGGATTCTCTCCTTCGCTTGTTCCCTCGTTCATTCATTCACTCGCTCTTTACGGCTTTGATCTCTCATGCATGTGGAAGGCTGCAGGGGAGGAACCCTCCACGGAACGCGGAACGCGGAGGAACGCACAGCGGTAACCGAGGCAACTGAAACAGCCAGAGCAAAGGCAGAGGGAGAGAGAGAAGCGAGTGAGAGAGAGAGAGAGAGAGAGAGAGAGAGAGAGAGAGAGAGAGAGAGGGAGAGAGAGAGACCAGGTTGCTCCTACAGTGAATGAATGGCGCAGTGCTGTTGTTGTCATAGCAACCAACAAGGGGAGGAGGCAGGGCAAAGGAATGGAGAGAAAAAGAGAAAAAGAAATGAAATGAAACGGAGACAGAGAGGTGGAGAATGAAAGAGAAGCACAAGGCAGAGAAGAGTGTAAATGATTGAGGGATAGAAGCAGAAGGAGAGAAAAAACAGAGAGAGAGAGGAGGAGAAGAGAAGGACAGTGAGGGAGCTTTTACAGAGGGTGGGATCTCACTACTAACCATGACATAGGATTAGGAGCAGAGAGAGACCATATAGGTGTGTGTGTGTGCGCACGCGTGTGTGTGTGGCATGTATATGTTTGAGTGATGTGTGTGTGTGTGTGTGTCTGAAACAGAGGGACATTTGGCAAAGGATCCTATTCCTGAAGCCATGAAGTTCAAAGAAAGGTGAGACACAAAATGAACTATGCTGGGTTAGCTAAATGAAACTATATGGCACGCAGACACAGACACAGACACACACACAGACACACACACACACACACACACACACACACAAACACACACACACAGGCTGTGTGAATTGCTTTGAATTGTGCAGAGGTCCAAATGCATACTTTAGTGTTTAGTCAGCGCCATCAACAATAAAAAACATACTCACTATAAACAACGTAATGCTGTTGAATTCTGGGTAATTGTGTGTCAAACACATGACACAGCTTACTAGGCCTACTTCACATGATTAGATCTGAGTCCTTGTAGCAAATCCCTCTGACCGTTATGACCTTGAGTGGGTGACCTTAAGGTCACGGAAATGTCGTTAAGCTTTACAGTAGCTTTTTCGATGAGACCAAGGCTCTACTTCTCCTATTAGGAAATCGTTTGAAAAAGAGGGCTGTGCCTGATGCGTGCTGAAACGTTAGAGCTCACTCTAAATATCAAATATAATGTGTTGGATTGTATTATATGTATTATACTGACTATTATATATATTAATGTATTATGATAAAATCATTAAGTCCGTCTACGTACAGTAAGTATATACAGTATATACATACTGTATGTAAGTATTGATGAACATTGGTAGATGCATCTGTTATATTTCGTCCTATAGGAACAGGCAAAATACATACATAGGCTATACAAACCATTTAACCTGCCTGTTGTCAAATGTACAGACTTCACAATGACACATATTCTGTGTGTCTATAGTAGAATTTTATGTCACCAAAGCCCAGAATACAGAGGCAACAGTTAGTACACACACTTGAATAAATAATCCAACAGTTAGCACACACACTGAATCAATAGTCCAACAGTTAGTACACACACTGAATCAACAGTCCAACAACTAGTACACACACTGACTGAATAGCCCAACGTTTAGTGGACACACAACCTTGATAGTGTAACGGTTAGTACACACAGACTGCCTGACTCAAGAGTCCGACGTTTTGTTTTTTTCTGTCTCTCTCTTGTTCTAATTCATATTCCCTCCGTGCCTCATCTCTGCTCTAATGAGAGTTCGGACTCATTAGCACCTCCGTGGAAAGTGTTGCTCCTCAGAATGCTGGAATGGCAGGATTCCGAACGAGGCAATGCTAAATTTGCCTGAAATCCCGACTAGTAAGAAACGCTGACGACAAGACTCTTCCAGAAACTTCTCACAGCTGCACCTGTTTGTGATTACTTGGAGGCAAAACTTGTGCATTTGAGTTGTTTGCCCACTGTAAACATCAGTTGACACCATTAATAATGAGGAAGACATATGAGGGGCGTAGTGATGCATTAGTCTAAGGCATGCATACCATAAACGCAGGGATGCAGGTTCAGTTCTGACCCGAGGTCATTCACAACCCTTTTTCATCTCTCTCGGACGGAATTAAAGGCAATAAAACTAAAAAAAAAAAAAATCTTAAAAAGGGAAGGAACAGAATTGGCTAATATTGGCTAGCGGTCATGACAGGTCATGTTAAGATGACAGAGAGTTCATAAGCTGCATTCTGGGTATCCGCTCATTAGTTCCATTGGGCACTATATAGGAAATAACTATATGGTTGTTATTATATATCAGCTATGAAATTCGCTCTATCCATAGTGAATGGGGGCTCATCATGAATGCTGCCAGGGTCCTTGGCAGGTCAGGCTAAGTGGTCAATTATGTTAACGGTCTGAATCCTTAACTAGACCACCTCCAGGCAGCTTACTGAAACACATGGCAATTAGCACCTAAAAAAAATCTATAGGTCTACTGTTTCTGGTTGGCTGGCGGGATGTCTAGTGA
>PYXC01000453.1:675000-682500 GCA_015244755.2 Tenualosa ilisha
AACACTAGGCTTGCTTATCTTCGGACACATCCATAATACTAGAACTTTCCATGACCTTTTGACCCTTACGCCAGTTTGCATCTGTCACCAAATGTTAAAACCCAAAATTCTGGATCTGCTAAAAATCAACATCACAGAATGCATTTATTTCCTGTACACACATTTTCACTTCCTCTTCAGCTCACCAAAGAAGAACTCAAATTCCCAGAGTCCATTGCCAAGAGCGGCTTACCTGTTCTGACAATCTGGCACCCGTTACACATTTATTTCTTTAACTTCTTTCTCTCTAACTCAAACAGAAACTCAAATACCCAGAGTGCATTGCATGAGAGGGCTGCAACTGGTTTGACAGTACTGTGTACATTACTTGTTTATCTCACACTTCTCTACACAGGTTTTTGGTTCTTCATCTCCATTCTTCACAGAAACTCCAACACCCAGAATGCATTGCACAAGAGTGGTATACCTGTACCGATGATTTTGTATCCATCACACTTCCTTTCCCAACTTACAATCCTTTTACTCAACTCTTTGCTTCTTCCACTTTAATGCTAACAGAATACCCAGAATGCATTGCAGAAGAGTGTGACATACCTGTTCCGATGATCTTGCGTCCAGGCTGCAGACGGACCCCGGCGTGTTGGTGGGCGAGGAGAGGGGAGGAAGGTAGCGAGCGGGACACTCCCTCCATCATGCGCACATGCTGCAGGCCTTCAACCATGGTCAGCGGTGGGGGCACTGCGTAGTCTGGGTCTCCAAATGCACAGTCACTGTCCACACTGCCACCTGCAGGATGGGAGGGAAAGCCCAGGGAAGTGATTGATGTGATAAATTGTATTTCATGGTTGATAATAATGTGTATGTTTATATTCTATATGGATTGTCTTTAGCCAACAAAGTAATGTTATCATGAGCTTATTACTTGTATGTGTATTTACAGAAACAGAGCCGCTATGCTGTAGATTAAATAAAAAATGTAACCTAAGCATCTAAGATAAATTTATTTGCAAATAACTTTTTCGAAGTGAATAACAAAATAGGCAAAACAAAACACAGTTCATAAACAAAAGACAAAAAGACAAAAGACACCGTGCATAATACAAACATGTAAGACAATATACTGGGCAATACACTGCACGCAAAGCACCGTAGACTACACTGCAATATTACTTAGGACATTTCAGTTATCAGAATGAAACAAGATTCAAAAACTGTTTTCTTGAATGTTTTTTGAGACTTGCTCCAAAAATGACCCCCATTTTGATAGAACAACAAGTGTGCACTAAATATGAATTAGCTGAGAATTAAATGAAGACTTGTTGAGATTACATATGAATAATGTTTCAAATAAATATTCAACATTGTTAGCACTGATAGCTAATTTTGTCTTTTCAAACCTCGTTTAAAACGGATATAATTTTTGTGTACATGCTTAATGTGTAAAAAAAAGACATACACTTCTTTTAGAGTGTATTCATTGATATGTTTTTATATATGATATGTTATATTGATATGTTAAAAATGAAAACAATAAATATAGATTTAACGTAAACATGCATTTTGAGATAGCATAGCACATTATGAGGTAGCATAGCGCATTATGAGGTAGCATAGCACATTATGAGGTAGCATAGCACATTATGAGGTAGCATAGCACATTATGAGGTAGCATAGCACATTATGAGGTAGCATAGCATATTTCCTGGACATTTCATGGCTTTCACATCCACACATCCATGCAGGAACTGTGCAGTGTGTGCACTGAATGCAAAATCAGGCAGTTCTTGTCTGGCAACAATAGAAGTGTGATACTCATTATCCTGTGTGTGTGTGTGTGTGTATGCCTCTGTGTGTATGTATGTCTGTGTGTGTGTGTGTGTGTGTCCTGGGTTGACTTTGACAGCACTGTGGGGGAGAATACCCCAAACTGTGTAAGTCATTATCCCCTGAGCCAAAAATATCCTGTCCCTGGCCTCTCCTGTGTGTGTGTGTGTGTGTGTGTGTGTGTGTGTGTGTGTGTCAGAGATAGAGAGAGAGATAGTTAATTTGCACAATATGTTCATCATCTGACAGAGGCAGAGAAAAGGACAAATTAGTTGGTGACTTTGAGGCACATGGCGTTTGAGTGGAGGTGGTGTAAAGATTGTGACTGAGCTCCCTTGCTGGGCCATTTCCCACACACATGATTCTACTTTGCAGATTTCTCTAGTTTTGAAAAAGCCATTTCTCTGTACAGTAAATATGTCTGTCCTCTCTGCCCTGTTACATGCCTTTTGCTGTAAAATGACCTTGGGCTTCTGAACAGTAAAATGCATCATCATCAATATTATTATTATTATTATTATTACTATTATTATTATATTGCTTATTTCTGGAAAAGGACTTAGAGGGTTTTGCATCCGAACTCTTTATATAATAACCTTAGTATTTCTGTACATGAGATAGACAAATCTCCATTCCAACCCCATGCAGGGAAGTTCCTATTGGCTGTGTGAAAGCACTAGCCTATAACCAGAAAACAAATACCCAAAGTAGCACAACATAACATAACATATGTTTATAAGTAGCCTAACATCAGTTTATAAGTATAAACAGTACAGTATCATGTCCATAGTCTCTGTCTCTGTGGGAGACACTGTCAGGGTATATTGCACTTCTTCTTGGACCCTAATATAATATTATATGCGTCATATTTACTAAGACATGCAGTACATCCATATTACATGTCCAGACTTTTCCAGGGATAGAAAACAGCAGCCCATAATTCCATGACTTTCCCGAGCTGTGCAAGTACCCAATGCCATTGTGATGCTGGTCGAGGTTGGTGTTTGGACTAAGTATTGATCTGACCAATCTCACCAAACTAATACGGAATGCCTGCAAGCCAGTAAACACACACACACACACACACACACACACACAGACACACACACACACACATTCACACGCCCACATACAGCTTATATCAAAGGCCATCTGACCTGGATATCCGGGCAGCCAACATTCACCCAGATTATTGTTGTGTTATGTGTTTGCATTTGAAAGTCACTGTAGCTCACATAAGCAAGACAAAACAAAGTGAAACGAAGAGAAGAGAAGATGGAAAAAAGAAGAAAGAAAGAGAGGAAAAGAAAAGAGGATAGAAAGGTTCACACAAACAAATAACAGAACTAAAGAGCGAAAAAAAATAAAGCTCAAAAATCAGAAATGTATGAAAGACAGGAATAAAGTGCCACATTGATAAGAAACAAAACAAGAGGACAGACACACACACACACACACACACACACACACACACACAAAAACACAACACACACACAATGACAAGAAAATAAAATGGACATACAGACTGAAGGACAGACAGATGGACGGCAGGACATGACCTACCTTGTCCAGTGAGCGCGTAGAGGTGAGGGTCTAGGCTGGTCGTGCGGTGGGCGTCTCCTGGGTCCTCGCTCCCTCCATCTACAGAAGACGAACGACAGAAGGAGGAGAGAGAGTAAGCACGGGGAGGCGAGAAGGCGCCAAGGTCAGCCATGGAGGTCGGAGGTCGCGGCAGCAGGTAGGCCAGGTGTTCCTCGGCGAGCCAGCTGCGCGTGCGAAGGATCCCCAGGATGCTGCTCACGCACAAGCCCTCGATGCTCCGACGCCGGGGTGTCGGACGACCGCGCAAGGTGCCAAAGTGCGTTGCCGATGACAACCGCCACTTTTTCATTTTACCCATGCTGCCGAGCCGGGTACAAAAAAACAAACAAACAAACAAACAAAAACACACTTTTCCTGGTCCTCTTCTAAAATATATGAAGCTTGATCACAGCATAGCGAAGAACTGTCTGAAGGCTGTGTGTGTGTGTGAATGCGTGTGTGAGTGAGAGAGAGAAAGAGATAAAGACAGAGAGAGAGAGAGAGAAAGAGAGAGTCTTTAACCCTCCTTTAGCCAGAGTGTGTGTGGTGGATAGAGGGATGGGAGAGGGTTACAGGGAGGACAGAAAAAAGTGAAAAAGAGGGGGATAAGGATAGACAGGAAGAAAGAAGGAAGGAGAGAAAGAGACGAGTGAGTGACAGAAAGAGATGGAGGTAGATGTGTGTGTGTGTGTGTGTGTGTGTGTGTGTGCGTGGCAGCTGTGCTAATCCCTCTCTGCTCTCTGTCCAGCAGGATGGGGAATATCGGATTAGCGACCGGTTGGGCTATTGACACCAGGATCAATTAGCTCACAGCTCTCTAACTGGGGGCATATGTGTGTGTGTGTGTGTGAGAGAGAGAGAGAAAGAGAGAGAGAGAGAGAGAGTGATGATGGCTGCTCCTATTAGACTTTTATCTTGACTATGTGTGTGTGTGTGTGTGTGTGTGTGTGTGTGTGTGTATGTGAGAGAGAGAGAGAGATGAAGCCTGCTCCCATTAGACTTTCATCTTGTCTGTCTGTGTGTGTGTGTGAGTGTATGTGTGTGTGTGTGTGTGTGTGTGTAAGCCTTCAGCCTGACTCCCCTGATGCTGCCATTACACTTTTATCTCCCTGTGTGTGTGTGTGTGTGTGTGCGTGCGTGTGTGCGCGTGTTCTGCCATTACATTTTTATCTTGGCCCAGCGCTAGCCGTTAGCCGTTAGCATGAATATTTCATCTTACACTCCCAGTGGGAGCAGAGTCCTGCGACCTTACTCATGCTAGCACCATGCTCCCTCACCTCACACACACTCACACACACACACACACACGTACACACACACAGCGGCACAGGCACACACACACACAGGGACACATACTCAAAAACACACACGTGCACACACACAGAAGCACAGACACATACACACACGCACATACACACACACACACACACACACACACACACACACACAGGCAAATAGTCCCACAGATTAGCCTGGCAGGGAGCAGCTGAAACTGGTCGATGTGTGACTAGTGGTAGCCTTGGGGTGAGTGCTGCAACATGAATGTGTGTTTGTATGCAAGACATTAGAGACTTGTGTGTGTTTGTGTGTGTGTGTGTGTGTGTGTGTGTGTGTGTGTGTGTGTGTGTGTGTGCATCCGTATATGCCAAAAATATTGCAAATGTGTATATGAAGGTCTGTGCGTGCCAACAAAATTGTGGTCTGTGGTAACACACACAAACACACAAACACACACACACACACACACACACACACACACACACACACACCACACACACACACACCGCGCACACACACACACAAATACTCACTGACTAAATTCACATAAATGGCTTCTGCTAATACTCCTCAAACTCACACTGACAACAGCAAAAAGCTGAGCAGCTGCAGAAAGAGGGGAATCTAACAGGGGTCCATTATGATGAAACGAAGTCCTTGGAGAGAGGACAAAAAGCAGACAGGGAAGACAGACATAAATAGTGTGTGTGTGTGTGTGGTGTGTGTGTGTGTGGAAGCGCGAGAGAGAGAGAGAGAGGGAGAGAGTAGAGAGAGAGAGAGAGAGAGAGAGAGAGAGAGGGTATATGTATGTGTATGGAAGCACAAGAGAGGGGGGGGAGAAGGGTATGTGTGTGTGTGTGTGTGTGTGTGTGTGTGTGTGTGCACATGTGCATGTGTGGAAGAGAAAAAAAGAGAGGTGTGTGTCAGAAAGTTCTCAGCAAGCAGCCGGAGTGTGTTATGTTCTCTATGTTCTCTATGTTCTCATTTTATTAGGCTCTTGGAGGGTATTCTGTGGGGTCGGCCGTCATTTTATTAGGCTCTTGGAGGGTATTCCGTGGGGTCGGCCGTAATTCCGGGCAGGAAATTGCCGGCTTGTTGTGGCTGATCCATGGAAGTTTACCTCCACGGAGGATCGATTTTCTGCTAAGAAGAAGACGGATGCCCAGGAGGGCAGCTTGGATACTGAAGAAAGGCAAACACACTCGTTGTTTTGCTTTATGCTTGCTTGTTTGTGTGTGCGTGCGCGTGTGTGTGTGTGTGTGTGTGTGTGTGTGTGTGTGTGCGTGCTGTGAGCGTGTGTGCTTCCTAATCTGATAACAGCCATTGACAGTCTGCGTGTCCTTGAGGGCTGTTCACACAAATGAAATAATGCCTAAAGACAACTGCATATCTATGATCACTGTAATCCCATAATAATCAGGTGATAATGACCTGATTTTTTTTTTGTGTGCATGTAAATGTGCTGTATGTCTATAAAGACAACTGTAGTGGACTCTAACTGTAACTATGGCAACATGAGCATCAACACTGACCAATCCCAACACGTTTATGGCTGTGGTGTCATTCATTTGTTGGGTTCTGATTGGCTAATTGGTTTCTCTCCTTGTCTGAATGGCTCTGATTCATGTAAACGATCCCCAGTCATCCAGTCCCTTCATTTCTCACACCACTGTTATTATATCATGTGGTGTGGCTCTCGTCAGTAATATTATCTACAGTGATGTGTAAAACTTTTGCTGTTATCTGATGTTGTTGCTGGTGTAGCTGCCTTTTATCTCAGACCGCTAGCTCTCTTCTATCACTCCATGTTATCTGTGTTTTGGGGCTCGTGCCATTATTCTCTCTCTTTCTGAATGTCTAACAGTCTAATAATGATCTTTTTAATCCTTTCCTTGATGAAAGGTAAACGTCACTTGTGTGTGTCTTTAGTGACGTGCAAACAGTGATGAGGAGCGGTAATGGTGTGCATGTGTGTGTGTGCGTGTGTGAGAGAGAGAGAGAGAGAGAGAGAGAGAGAGAGTGTGTGTGTGTGGTGTGTGTGTGTGTGTGTGGTGTGTCTTTCTATGTCTGTGTGTGTATGCCTGTCTTGTTTGTTGACTGGTGTAAAATGACACACTTGAATGAATCATGACTATCAACACAGACATCTCTCTCAGCACACGCACACACAAACACACACACACCTCTCAGTGCGCAGACACACACACACACACAAACACCTCTCTATCGCGCTCTCTCTCTCTCCTCCCGCATATGCATCCATTGATTCCATCTATCTATCTATCTATCTATCTATCTATCTATCTATCTATCTATCTATCTATCTGTCTATCTATCTGTCTATCTATCTGTCTATCTATCTATCTGTCTGTCTGTCTGTGTACCTGTCTGTCTGTCTATCCCCTATTTCTATCTATCCATCTCTCCAAAATCATTATCACCCTGTGACTGTTTATCTGTTTATCTGTCTGTCTGTCTGTCTGTCTGTCTGGAATCTCTCTCCTTTCCCACTCTCTCCATATCTCTCACTCAACCACTCTCTCCCACACACACATCCTCTTGTCATATATTCGTCACACTCTCTCTCTCACACACACACACACACACACACACACACACAACATCACGTCATTCACATGTTCTATACTTAGCGCAGGTGTGTGTGTGTGTAAATGCCACTGCAGATGAAAAAGTGCTAAATTGTGTGTGTGTGTGTGTGTGTGTGTGTGTGAGGCAATGAGAATGAGGCACTTTAACTGCAGTGTGTCTGAAAACTGTCTGAAAAAAAGAAATATACCTATAAGCACTTGAGTGCAT
>PYXC01000453.1:695000-702500 GCA_015244755.2 Tenualosa ilisha
AAACACCCCGGCTGCCAGTCAATTGACTAGCAAGCTCTTGAGGTATCAGGAGGGATGTGACGTTCTACATTTACAGTTATGCATTTAGCAGACGCTCTTATTCAAAGCAACTTACAACTTGTCAACTATCAATTGTTCAGGGCCAGTCTCCCCTAGAGCAACTTAGGGTTAAGTGCCTTGCTCAAGGGCACTACGGTGGCAGCTGGGATTCGGACTTTTCAGGCTACTTGCACACTAGCCAGGCTCCTTCACCACTATGCTACCACCGCCCACACATCCTACATGCACAGCTAGGCTAGCTGGCATCCGTTACACAAGCACAATGAACAAAATAATGGGTTAAATCACATCTCATTTAGCCTTTTTTGAGAGACTTAAGAGAAAATTTTGACATTGGTTGATTTCAATTTAAACAAGGCTTCACATGATAAACTTTTAATGTCTGCATGACTTTCATATTTGGAGTTATGGGCATTTGAATCTAAAGGGACACAAACAAGGCATACGAACAAATACAGACAACAAATCTATCATTTAGATTTTAGATTTATAAATTAGATTTATACATTGTGTGTGTGTGTGTGTGTGTGTGTGTGTGTGTATCTATCTACTATGACCAGATGTCACGTATTGACAGACTAAAAAGCATCCAAATGCTGATTGTGCGCCACCTGCTGTCCAACAGGGGAAAGAGCAAAGGTCGGAGTTGAGAGGTCATAACTCACCACTGCTGTTGCGACTCTTCCTGTTGGATTTGCCGCCTGTGAGCAGCATCTTCAGACTGTTCCGGAACATGGCAATAGCAGAGGAAGTGAGCTAGAGAGAGATCTACAGAGGAGAGGGGAGGAGAGGAGAGGAGGGGAAAGGAAAGGAGGAGAGGATAGGAGAGGATAAGAGAGGAGGAGAGGAGAGGAGGAGAGAGGAGATTAGAAGAGGAGGAAAGAGGAGAGAAGGAAAGATGAGAGGATAGGAGAGGAAAAGATAGGAGTGGCGAGGTGGAGAGTGGGGAGGTATGGAAAAGAGGAGAGAGGAGTATAGAAGAGAGGAGAGACAAGATGACAAAAGAAGGGAGGAAAGGACAAATAAATGACAGCAAGCATGGGAAACAGATGTCAGGAAGGGGGGGAGTGAGGAGTCAAGGGGAGAAAGAAAGAGAGAAGAGGAGTGAAGATGAGAGGAGGAGAGAAGAGAACAAACATTTTGAGTGTAAACAATGTGAAATATAAAAATGTTACTGAGTGATACAGGCGGCAGCTTGAATAATTGACACAGTGGAGTGTGTCTGTGTGTGCCGTGTGTGTGTGTGTGTGTGTGTGTGTGTGTGTGTGTGTGTGTGTGCCGTGTGTGTCTGTGTGTGCAGAGAGGCGCTTTCTCCTGATAGGCAGCCTGATGACTTGTGCTCCTGTCAAGTGCATCTCCCAATGCACTACACACAACTACATTAAAATGCACGAGTAGTCACACACACACACACCACACACACACACACACACACACACACACACACACACATACACTCATACACACAAGCACAAATACATACAGTGAGTTTGTGTGTGTTTGATGTGGCATTATGATGTCACGTAGGTGTGTGTGTGTGTTTGTGTGTGTACGGACATGTGTGAGTGTGAGTGTGTGTGTGTTGGACCCATATGTATTGGGTGTGGGTGTGATGTGGGACGCCTCTCTGATTATAATTGTAGGTTCAAGGCTCCGTTCACCTGAGTGCATTTATCATCAACAGGAGCTTCAGCCCACACACACACACACACACACACACACACACACACAAGCCTACCCTACCCAGCCATTACCAGCCTCAACACTACATAGAGTCTGTACCCACCCCTTCAAAACTCTCTTTCACTCTCTTGCTCTCTTTTTCTCTTTCACTCTCTCTCTCTCTCTCTCTCTCTCTCTCTTTCACTCTCTTGTTCTCTTTTTCTCTTTCCATTCCACTCCCACTCATTCTTTCCCCCTGTATAATCTAATTCATACCCTTCCTCCCTCTCTCTTCCTTTCTCCTTTTGTCCCTCCATCTCTCTTTCTCTTCCTCTCTCTCTGTGTCATTCTGTCTATATTCCAATGGAATTCAATGGAATTCAGCACAATGAATCACTGAAAATGTTCCCCAATCTCTAAATCCTTAGTGAACTATACCTTCACCACCCCAACCTTTCTCTCTCCCTCTCTCTCCCTCTCATGTTCCCTTTCTCTCTCCCTCTCTCTCCCTCTCATGTTCCCTTTCTCTCTCCCTCTCTCTCTCTGTCATGTTCCCTTTCTCTCTCCCTCTGTCTCTCTGTCTCTTTCTCTCTCTCTCTCATATTCCCTTTCTCTCTCTCTCTCTCTCTCTCTCTTAGAGCATATTAAAAGTAGACAAGAAATATACAAGAAAAAAAGAAGAAAAAAACATAAATGAAAAGAGAAAGATAAGATCATAAACACAAAGGAGTTCATAAGTAAATAACTAACTAATAAAGAAGCGCTAGTAGAGGGTGACTGACTGGGAGGAGACTAGGATGAGACAGGGAGACATCAAAAGAATTATAGTATCTGTCCCTTGTCCACACCCTACATTATGTGTCTCTCTAATATTGTCCACACCCTACATTATGTGTCTCTCTAATATTGGGACACATTGTCCACACCCTACATTATGTGTCCCCTCTAATATTGGGACACATTGTCCACACTCTACATTATGTGTCCTCTCTAATATTGTCCACACCCTACATTATGTGTCTCTCTAACATTGTCCACACCCTACATTATGTGTCCTCTCTAATATTGTCCACACCCTACATTATGTGTCCTCTCTAATATCTGTCTTTCTCCATCTCTCTCTCCCTCTCTCTCATGTTCCCTTTCTCTCTCTCTCTCTCTCTCTGTCATGTTCCCTTTTTTTCTTTCTATCTCTCTCATGTTCCATTTCTCTCTCTCTCTCTCTCTCTCTTCTCTCACTCCACCCATCTCTTCCTCTGCTCCCTTGTTCTTCTCCACATCTACCCTGTCCAGATCAGACTCTGTCTTTATCGATTTTTACTTTTGTGTGTGTGTGTGTGTGAGAGAGAGAGGGAGAGAGAGAAGACGGCTCAGCTCAAACTCGGTGTTTATCGATTTGTTTTTCTTTCATAACTCCTCCCTTCCTCCTCTCCCTCTGTCTCTGTCACTTCGATCACTTGTCTTCCCTCTCTCTCTCTCTCTCTCTCTCTTACCCTCTTCCCCATCTCCCTCTCAAATTTAAAGGAGAAGTCCACTGTGAATCAATCCACTGCCGTGTTGTTCGAGATCATCAAGCGCTGTGGGTAGGAAAAAAGAATGAGAATATTTGACCAAAAAGCAAACTGGCATCTAACACTAACTAACAGAGCACACAAATCCACTTTCACCTCCATCTTCACATGCCCCATTCAGTTAAGGCCAGTTGCTGGTCACTGGTTGGTCTACGCTGTCCCGCATTTTTTGGTTCTTCTTCCTACAGACAGCACTCTGCGACCTTGAACAAGAGGGCTATAGGTTGACTCACACCCACATTCTCCTTTCTACAGTTTACTGGCATGACAGAATCATTTGCCAAAGCATTCACAGACGCAACAGAGACAAACGAAGAAAGAAAGACAAAGACATTAAAAAAACCATATGTGTGTGTGTGTGTGTGTGTGTGTGTGTGTGTGTGTGTGTGTGTGTGTGTGTTGTGTGCGTGTGTTTGTGTGCATACAGTGCATGAACTTTAAAATACATACATTCCAAGTATTACATTTCAGGAAAGCACTGTACATCTTCCTGTAGGTACGCATATTTGCATAGTTTGTGCAGGTTGTATAGTGTGTGTGTGTGTGGTGTGTGTGTGTGTGTGTGTGTGTGTGTGTGTCTCTCTCGCTCGCATTCTTCATTGAAGGGAAGCATTTCACTGCTAGTCCAGGAATGACTCAGCAAGAACACAAAGAGAATAGGTAGGAGAGAATCTGTGTGTGTGTCTGTGTGTGTGTGCCTGTGTCTGTGTGTCAGTGCATGTGCATCAGTGCGTGTGTGTCAGTGCTTGTGTGTATGTGTATGTGCATGTGTATGTGTGTGTGTGGGTGTGTGTTTGTATGTGTGTGTGTGTGTGTGTGAAAGGGAGAGAGAGAAACAGACAGACAGGTGGACACACACAGTAAGATGCAGAGAGAATGCACACGCACACACACACACACACACACACAAGCAGAGGGTCTAAGTTGAAAGAAAGTTGCTGGTGAAGCTGAACAAACTGCAGCAATATGTACCGGATTTCACATCTGCACTAGCTCTCTCTGGACACACACACACACACACACACAAACACAAACACACACGCACACACACACGTGTACACACACACACATTTCTCTTTCTCTTTCTTCCTCTCCTCCTCAACCTCTTTCTGCATGAGGCTACTGGTATACTTTTACCCATCACAATGGCAGCAAGATACAAGAGAGTCCAACTCCAGTGCAGATGCCCCCACCAGTACACAGCCACAATAGGCCATCTGTGTCACGCCATAGTCCATCACCTCTCTCACACACACACACACACACAATGCGGATCTGTGACATGGCCACACTTCACCTCACACACATATACAAACACGGACACAGACGGACACACACACACACACACACACACACACACAATGGGGCATCTGTGACATGCCCACACTTCACCTTACACACATTTACAAACACGGACACCGACAGACACACACACACGCACGCACACGCGCACACACACACACACACACACACACGCACACACTCTCTCACACACACACACAAATAGCCACAATAGGACATCTGTGACATGCCCACACTCCATCACCTCACAACTATCACTGCACACCCCACTGAGGGGCTTCCCAGAGCGAACACACACACACACACACACACACACACACTATACAAACTATGCAACTATGTGTATGAGTGTGTGTGTGTGTGTGTGTGTGTGTCCATCGCGTGCTGAAGTAGATATCTATCAGGCAAGTGCAGGTCTATTCACGGCAGCTCCTTACACTGCTGCCAAATGGCATTAGCGCTGCTAGCGGCTAATGAACAGGCGCTAAACCCAAGTCAAGCAGAAGACCAGGAGTCAGCAAACACAGATTGTGCTGCATGGAAGACAGTCTGCCGGCAACTAGTTGATAAAACTGACGGGGTGTGTGTGTGTGTGTGTGTGGTGTGTGTTTGTATGACAGATGGAGAGGTTATTTGAGGCTCAAACCCCAATTTCTCTTCCCTCTTTCTCTCTCTGTCTCTCTCTCTCACACACACACACACACACACACACACACACACACACATACACACACATATCAGACAGGAATCTTCAGCATGTGGCTTAACAGGTGGGACAGCTCATGTGTATCAGCTGAACTAAATAATAAACACACACTCATTTCTCTATACTAATTTCTCTCTGTTTCACACACACTGAAAACACACATATACACACACACACACACATTCATGTTAGGACCTGGTTGAGACAGGATCCCATCAGAGGACTTCAAAGAAGTGGATGTGGTGACAGAGCAGCAATTTTGTGTGTGTGTGTGTGTGTGTGTGTGTGTGTGTGTGTTGTGTGTGTGTGTGTGTGTGTGCATGTGTGTGTGTGTTTGTGTGTGTGTGTGTGTGTCTGTGTGTTTGTGTGTTTGTGTGTGTGCAGACAAACAGGACAACTCATCATCAATCAGTGGAGATGAGCCAGTCTACCTTTCACACGGTCTCACACACACACACACACACACACACACACACATACACACACAATCAATTATCAGTCCATCGACTACAAGGCAATCTATAAGCCCATCTGTAATAATGTCACAACTAACGCCACCACCAACACTGTTAGGAGAGGTTTCCAAAGTTAGTGCCGTTGTCATGGCAATAAAAATTCAATGGTGTCCTAAAGCCATCTATCCTCTGCTGTAGAAATGCACACACTACACACACACACACACACACACAAAAACACACACACATTAATTTGTGTCAGTCTACAGTGAAGTACAAACCACCTACATATACACAAGCCAGTGTATCCATTAACACAAACTCACTCTCTCTATCCCTCTCTCTCTCTCCCCCTATCCCTCTCTCTCTATCCCTCTTTCTCTCAACTCTTTCGTTTTTTTTCCTACATCTCTGCCCACCTTATTTTCTTCTGTCGTCTGTCCTCCCTCGCTCTGAGAGTAATTCCTCACCCTCTCAATCTCTCACGTTCGTTTTCTCTTCTCCGACATCCTTCACATCAGCAGAGCTGTGGTCTCCGTGCCACTACTGATATCACCTATTGTCGTTTACAGCACATGACAGCCTCACTCCACTCACCATGACTTTTAATCTTTCTGATAACGTTTACAATTGATTTGTTTACTCATTTACATTAGCCTGGTACCAAAAACCAGGCCCTTGCTCTATAATTTCATCACGTACAGAGGGTCTGGACATTCAGGAGGGAGATTTGAATGCTTGCTTGAGGTGTTTAAGTCTAAAAAGATTGGATCAGCCCCTGACTGATGGCTTGCCTTGACAGATAGCATTCTAGCTCTGCATTCAATGCCTCCCTCTGTTCGCTGATTAGACAGGTTAAAAGGCCTCCTGAGACCATGAGCTCAATGGGATCAATCCAGACTAGCACTGTAGGATGATATCAGCAGAAGTGCTAGGAAGGCATGGCTAGGCTAACTCTACATCTTCTCTTGTTAATTTACTAATTACTTAGTAATTGCTATTAGTTACTGACGCTCATTGTTTTAACTACATACTAATTTTTGGACTACCAAACTATGTAAATATTACATTGTATTGATGGCAGAATACTGAAGGAAAGTCTGGTGCATTTTATCATGTTCTGTTCAAGATCACAGAGTGCTGTCGATAGGAAAAGAACAATGAATTTTGGAGAATTTGGAGATGGATATCAGGAGTTTCTGTGCCCCATTCAGTTAGTGTTAGCTGCCTGTTTGCTATTCCATCTATGCTGAAATACTCTAGACTTGTCCTTTAAAGAATGCTAAGCGGTTTCTAAGGCTTGAAACCAGTTTCTAATATTGAGCTAATATTTCTCCATCTCTAGTGTTCTAAGTTCCTTTGGAGTGTCCTCTAAGAAGCACGGCAAACATAAACATAAATGTAAACGTAAACATCCCATCTCTAGCCTCTGGCCAGAATCAAGGGCCTATCTTTGAGAGTGCTAGAGGGGGCTTCACTGTGGGTCCGGATGAGGTGGAGGAGAGACCAAAGAAAAGAGAGAGGAAAGATACCGAGCTTCAAAGACAGGACAGGGTCGATGTTTGGGGGGATAAAAAGCAAGAGTCTGTGGTTGTGCAGAGATAACTTTGATTTTTGTTTTTATCGGACTTTGAGGAGAAGGATCTCATTGGTAGGCAGTCCACCTCCTAGTCGAGGAAGAGCTGTGATATTTCAGCTTCAGGGAGAACAGACATGTAACAACCTTGATGAGTCTCTGCACACG
>PYXC01000453.1:707500-765000 GCA_015244755.2 Tenualosa ilisha
AGGGCCACCTGGGAGCCACTTCACGGCCGTCATCATGCCCATCCCATACACCCCCCCCTCCCCCACACACACACACACACCCGTAACAACACCATGCCCAAGGGGTTGATTAATGACTCAGGCCATTTTCTCCATATGACTGAGTAGTGTTGGCCCCATTGCTTCAGAGCACGGCTGTAGAATCCTGTGTGCAGCCATAGATCTGATACAGAGGAGCACTGACATGGATCAAAATGGCTTTCTGCACATCAGTTCACAGTGAATGCCTGAAATTAAAGGCCTCAAGAAATACAAGGCTGAATACTGAAAGGATTTTGGAGTCCAACCAAGGGAATCTGCAGAAAATAAGTACAGATGAGTGCATTATATGGAAGGATAGCTAAGTGTAGCAGCGTGGTTATGGCCGTGCTGGAACAGCGTTATGTCACTCGACTGACAATCGGACAACCTGTGTTCAGTTCACGAACCCCATGTCGCAAGTCTGTCACTTTGGATAAAAGCATCTGCCAGTAAACCTCACTTCACTTTAGGGCTTCCATAGTACTGTATCTAAAGCTAAAACAAAGAGCTTTGAGTCTGGTAAAATCAGGACTGATTGTGTCTGATTAAGTCTGCTTTTTAGACTGCAATGTTTATGAAAGTCAGTACTACTGACTGTTTCTGAGTACTGCCTATCGGTCTGCCATGTCTGTGAATGTACTGACTGGCTGGTTGTTCGTCTGAGTTGATCATATATGTGAAAGTCAGCAATGACTGCCTTTAAATTTGTATCTGTGAACGTCAGTGCTGACAGTCTTTAAGTACTGACTGCCTTTGTGTCTGTCATATCTGCATCAGAATGACAGAAATGGCTGCCTTTAAGTCTGAATGTCACACCATCTGTTTTTAATGCCTAAATTTACATGTTTAATTCCTTTATGTCGCCCAGTGCAGCAATCAGTCTTTTCCTTTACTGACTCACACTTTATATTTATCTGAACTCCACTAAGCACCAACCCCTATGAATAAAGACTTTGATTTGAAGCCTCACCCTCGCAGACTGATGGACACATCCACCCACCTTTTACACTCTCCCCCTACTGGTGCTCTCACAGTGACTGAATGTGGAACAGACATTCACCATGAATGTCCATTTCATTAGTGTAGGTCTTTTCCCCGTCCTTGTGTGTGATGAATGTGTCTTACAAGCCACGGGATGTCAAAATTTCCTTTTGGATCATGAAAATATCTATCTATCTATGAATCTATCTACCTATCTATCTATCTATCTATCTACCAATCTATCTATCTATCTACCTATCTATCTACCTATCTCTCTATCTATCTATCTATCAATCTATCTACCTATCTATCAATCTATCTACCTATCTATCTATCTTTATCTATCTATCTATCTATCTATCTATCTATCTATCTATCTATCAATCTATCTATCTACCTATCTACAAGAGTTTGTCTCTGAGTCAGTGCTATTTGTGAAAGGCAGTGGTGGGCCAGAACAAAAAGAACAGAGATGTGTGATGCTCTGTAAGCCCTTTTGTAAAACACGTCGGTGAGGCGAGAGGCGAGAACTACAAAAAGCTGCAGCACAGAGCACTCAGGAGCTCCTAGTCCTCAGCTGTCCAGAGGAATCAATCACACCATCTGACGACCAGAGGCGTTCACTCTTACCAAGCAGCACACAAACAGCTGGCAAGCACAGCAGAGTCCAAACAGTGCCGCAAGCGAGGTGTGCTGTCACTCAAAGATGACAAAAAAGAACAGAGTGGAAAAACAAGACGTGGACAAGAGAGCGAGCGAGAGGGAGAGAACGAGAGAAAGAGAGAGAGAAAGAGTGTGAGTTGGTGAAAACACAGTCTCTATTGCCCTCTGCAGTCTGTCTGTGTAAGCCACTGCACTGGGCATTGTAAACGCTCAAATCCGTCATAATCAATCTGCATTAGGCACTTTAAATCCGCAGAGAGATCACATTCCATCTGCATTAGGCATTAAAAACACACAAATACAGAGGGATGGTATTCAATACATCCTCAAATACAGAGGAATCATATTCAAAGCTGACAGAAGCAGTGACTGAAGCAAAACAAGAGTAATTTCACTGGGGTAGAACAGTACCATGACAGCATGACTTTTTAGACCAATGTTTCTTGATACCAATATTGAAAAAATATGGTGGCAAAAAATCTTCAGGAGTACTAGAACAGTCTTAAGAGGACAAAACATGTAAGTTCACACACGTAAATTGTATAATCCTCACCAACATTGTCATGAGAGAGGGAACTTTGCAATAGTGTCCAAAAAAAAATTATATAAAACTGTTTTTCCTACTGGAATATCTTGCCAAAGACTGCAGATGGAGACTTTATCTTCAGTAATGGTCATTAATGCTAGCAAATGAATGAATGACTGAATGAGCTGTTTCTGAGGATGAGAGCAGACCAGTCTGACACAAAGTACATGCAGACACATACACGAACACACGCACGCACACACACATGCACGCACTGGGTGTGTCAGGCTGTCTAGCAGCAGGGTAAAGCAGGTGAGGTTTATAAATGTTTGAAATGAGTGTGTCAGTCTTCCTCACTGGTGCTAATGCAACACACTCCTCTTACTCGGCTCGGAATCTGGGAAGGATGAAAAATTCAACAGCATTTCAGGAGTGACACGGAATTCAGAATTCTTCACCTCTGTGAACTTTCATCAAATTCAGGAGCATGGTGTGTGAAATCTCACGAATAGGAAATTCTGAAAGTTCGGAGTTCGGAGTAGATAGCGTAAGCTGCGTGTTCGCTATTCTGTCTATGTTGTACAAAAATACTTCTTTCTTTCTATTGACAGCACTCGCCAGGCCCCAACAGCAGGGCTATAATTGGAGCTACTCTGAACTATCGCTTCAGTATTGGAGAAAGCAATGACAGTCTGATTACAGAGTCAACAATGTCTGTGTTTGTAGGACTGTTTGGTCCAATTTGTCTAGGCAGGAGCGTTTGTTCGTGTGTATGTGATAAAGAAACTACCTCTGTCCCTGGATAAATTACCTATTGGAACGCTTTCTCACATAGACCAATAGATAGTCTACACCACACACACACACACACACACACACACACACACCACACACACACACACACACACACACACACACACACAGCAGTCAAAGCACAGAGAACAGACAGAACAGACAGAATCAGAGCAAAGACGAAAAGCTCTGGTGCAACAATGATGCAAGAACCTTGCACATAAATGAGAGAAAGAGAGAGACAGAGACAGAGAGAGAGAGAGAGAGAGAGAAAAAGATAGAGAGAAGGAGAGAGAAAGCGCCGCAGTGGCTATATGGCTGATGGAGTGTGTGTGTGTGTGTGTGTGTGACCTTTTGTCACTTTTAGGTGTTCTTGCATGAATAAAGTAATGCACATCGAACCCCCATAATGAGAAATAAATAAATAAACTGGCAAATCCCCCCAACTCTCACAAGCATCTCAGCAGGCTTCTGACAAGACAAGCCACTTTCATGTGCGCCTTTGATTTTATTCCCCCTGGCAAATTATCCCGAGTCGAGTGGTTCCACATCTGCCTTGCTGTGCAGCTGCTCAAAGCCTCAGGCAAGGACTATATCTGATCACACAACATGGTTCAACTCCTGTACCTGAGTGTGTGTGTGTGTGTGTGTGTGTGTGTGTGTGTGTGTGTGTGTGTGTGTGTGTGACGCATAAATTTAAAGTTATTCTTTCTTTTTAGATTCACACACTCAAATCCCTGCTCATCTTGATGAAAAAGGGTCTCCATCAGAGGCTGTTAATCTATATCCCCTCGTGGTTAGAACAGACACACACACACATACACACAGTCAGTGTGGATATATATATATATGTATGTATATGTGTTTGTATGTGTGTGTGTGTGTGTGGTGTGTGTGTGGTGTGTGTATATGTGTGTATGTATGTGTGTGTGTGTGCGGTGTGTGTATATGTGTATAAGTGTGTGTGTGTATGTACGTGTGTGTGTGTGTATATGTGTATAAGTGTGTGTGTGTATGTACGTGTGTGTGTGTGTGTGTGCACACGTGTGTGTGTGTGTGTATGTGTGTACATGTGTATAAGTGTGTGTGTGTGTGTGTGTGCATGTGAGTGGGTGCAAACGCCTGCATGAATGTTTTACATCAGCATAAAAATGTCCCATTTTTATGTCTTTTGTGTTGCTCTAAAACTACCTCTTTGTATGATGCCAAACTGGGAACAAAGGTTAGTAAGACCACAGGGGACATGTGTGGAGGGGATGGAGTGTGAGAGAGAGAAAGAGAGAGAGAGAGAGAGCAAAAGAGAGTTTCATATCACATTAGTCATTTTGTGTACATGAGACTACAAAGTGTGTGTGTGTGTGTGTGTGTGTGTGTGTGTGTGTGTGTGGTGTGTGTGTGTGTGTGTGTGTGTGTGTGTGTGTGTGTGTGTACACGTGTATGTATGGGTGTGTGTGTAACCGCTGCCCTGGTTCTATCCATCCAACCCACATGCTAGCCAACCCCTCTCACGACCACCACCACAATAGATACAGAACATGAGGTGCAAGCTGACTAGCACACACACACACACACAATCACACACACAGTATGTATATACATCACACACCAGCCACACAGAACATGATATGCAAGCTGACATACACACACACACGCACACACAATATAGACTGGAACTTGCGACATGAGATGACCAATACACTAATACACACACACAAAAATGCAGTCCAGCTCCAACAGCCAGACAGATACACACACACACACACACACACACACACACGCACACAAACACACACACACACACACACACACACACACACACACACACACATACACATGCACACATCTCCAGTAGAACATATATAAGTCTTTTCTGGATTCACCACAGTTCTTTTGAGTTCCCCAAACCAGCCATTTTCAGTTTCCAGTTTTCTTCTGTCTGTCTGTGTGTCTGTCTGTCTGTCTATCTTGCTCTCTCTTCCTTCCTCTGGGTGCCTTCATGAAGGATGCTCCATTCTTTCTCTCTTTTACCCCTCATACTCATCTCACCCTTCTGTTCCCCTTACTTTATTTCTCTCTCTCTCTTTCTTTCTCTCTCTCTCTCTCTCTGAGAACCCTAGGATGGATGGCGTCGTCTCTCTCTCTCTCTCTCTCTCTATGAAAAGCCTGGGGTGGGTGGCGTGTGTCCAAGCGAGCCTCTGCAGCACAAAGAGCCTCTTCAGCCCAATCTGGACGGCCACAGACTCACCCGTGTCCTCAGTGCTTAAAAAAGAGAGAAGGGGGAAAAAAAACAAAGAATTTTCCCCAAAGTTAGGGGACAGCTTTTGTAAAAGTCTCCTGTCACAAACAATCAAGAGATATGATAGATAGATAGAGAGATCTGTTCCAATTCGACCTCTGTGAGGAAGTAAGACAACATCAAACTACACTACACTAACCCCTGCAAAGTACTCTAAAGCATCAAACTAGACCAGATGGCTATACTCATAGAGACAGGTAAGAGACAATACAGTTAGTCAGTGTCTATCAGCTAAAGACAGCCTACAGTAAATTATATCAGGTAAGAAGACTTAGTGACAGTTATTGTTGCATCAGGTGAGGAAACTTAGTGCAGTCTACCATACCAGTTAAATGGAGTAAGTATAGCCAGTCATATACAGAGGAACAATGAGGCATATAGAGATTAAGGGCAAGTCAGTCACATCATGTTAAAGGATTTAGTGCAGTCAACCGTATCCTATAAAGTAACAGCAGTTCATCATATCATATAGATAGAGTTACTTCAGCTAAAGAGGCTGTCTGCCATATCACAAATGCAATCTGTGTGTCCTGTATTGGATTGGAAGATAGATACAGCAATCTATCATGGGCTACATCAGATAATGATAGTTTGTGCTGTCAGTCTGTTAGGCTAGTTAAAATGAGTTTGTGTAGTCTTATCATCTCAGGTAAAAAGAGTTAGCAATAGCGCTAGTGTTGGTGCTGCTGCCTGGTGGCTCAGACAAGTGAGTCTGAGTTGAGACAAGTAAGTGCAGTAGTGTTAGCCCTACTAGCTGTGTCTGTGTTAATAAAAAGTGCTATAGCGTTAGCGCTGCTAGCTGTGTCTGGGCTAATAAACAAAGTTAATGCTACAGCATTAGCGCTGCAGGCTGTGTCTGCGCTAATAAAGAGAGTTATTGCTACAGCGCTACAGCTGTGTCTGAGCTAATGAGGAGAGTTAATGCTACAGTGTTAGCGCTGCTAGCTTTGTCTGAGCTAATGGACAGAGTTAATGCTACAACGCTAGCGCTGCGGGCTGCGTCTGAGCTAATAACAAGCTTTAATGCTATAGCGCTGCTAGCTGGGTCTATGCTAATAAAGAGAGTCAGTGCTATAGCGCTAGCGCTGCTGGCTCTGTCTGTGCTGTTTTACATCCTCGTGGCTGCCTGCCTCCCTCCCCGCTCAACTGTCAGTGCCAATGTGTTCTCCCATTACACTTTATGTACAGCTGGAGCTCAGCCACACCATAAACACACACACACACACACACACACACACACACACACACACACCCTGCAGTGGAGTCTAGGCTCAGTAGCAGCCACACACACAGCGTCCACAGTGGAGTTTATGCATGGTGGCACACACACACACTCTCACTGCTCCAGAGATCTCTTGCCAAGACTGCATTTACACTGACAGGGAGGAAGGATTTAGGGGCTTTTAATTTGGGCGGGCCTGCGTATCGACAGCCGAATCACTGTAGACTGCAAGCATACGCCACAAACAGGCCGTAGCACAACACCGGGGCTTCAGACTTCATGCTAATAGGCAGACAAGGGAGCCAACGCGTCTCTGTGATCACACAGACTCCTGGACTGATGTATATTTTGCATTTGTGCTAACACTGCACACAAACACAAACCCATTTACACACACACACACACACTCTCTCTCTCACTCTCTCTGTCACTCTCTCTTACACACACTTGCACACACACACAAACACACACACGCACACAAAGTAAGCCAGGCTGTGTATAAACAAGTTCACAATGTTCAAAATGTGCGCAATGTTCCATGAAAACCAACCAGGGCAACCTGTATCTCTTTCCTGTCTCTCAAACCATAAATCGCAACACACACAAATACACACATGCACACATATGCACACACACGCGCGCACACACACACACAGGTGCGCACCACGCACGCACCCACACACACACATGTAGATAACAACTCAGATAAGCAAAACAGCAGCTCTCTGTAATCATATTACTGTCTGCTTCAAACACATTCACTGAGGGCAGAAAGGCCTTGACATTCCCTGGGGCAAAATCCATTGAACAGCCATGACTTCTGTCAGAGGCACGGCCAAGGTCAAAGGGTCACTGGTGTAGAGCAAGAGATGCAGGACAAAAGAGCTTTTCACATCCTGTGTTTAACTGTTAGAACCACATAAGCTTTGATTGCTCATGAACTGCATTGTTTAATTGTGTGCCTTCTCTCTTTCTGCCTCTTGCAAGCAGTATATTTACTTAGGCACACACTACATTACACAATGGCTGACAGAGACTAAAAAGTATGTTATATAACAAGCAATTAAACTCACATGAACACACACACAGTGACCAAAAGAAAGAGCCACCAATTTGTCAAGGCTTTCTCTTCCATAGTCTGATGACATGTAAAAAAAGGCAGTTTTTACGAGCTTTCCCACACAAAAGCAGGCATTAGCTCATGGCTGTGTGGCACAAAAGAGCCTCCTTCCTGTCCCCTCAGAATGGCCAGCGGCTCCTGGCCTCCTAACAGGGCTGATGGACGGCCATGAAACTGCGCAACAATAAGAGCCAAAATGGCCGTGGTGTGTGCCCAGTGTGGGCCTGCCCAGCAGGGGAGGAACACAGGGTCTTTTCTTTAGAGCACACTGCACCCCATTCACCCAACTCCCACAGAGAACTGCCCAGACACACACACACACACAGACACACACACGCATGCACGCACGCTTGCACACTGCGTCCCATTCACTCAACTCCCAGAGAGAGCTGCCCAGACACACACATGCACGCACTCACACACACGCACTCACACACACACACATTGCGTCCTGTTCACCCAACTCCCACAGAGAGCTGCACAGACACACGCACACACAAACATACACACATGCACGCACTCACACACACACACTCACACACACACACATTGCGTCCTGTTCACCCAACTCCTACAGAGAGCTGCACAGACACACACCCCATAAAACATTACTTTAGCATCTTTGTGAGAAGTGACCATCTATTTTTCTTTCTCTCTCTCACTCTCTCTCCTTCTGTCGATCCCTCTTTCTCTTTTCCTATCTCTCACTCACACACACACACAAACACACACACACATGTAAACACAACCACTATATACACACAGATACCCTCTCTATTCTTTATTCATCTCTCTCTCTCTCTCCTTCATCCCTCTGGTCTCTGACTGACTCTATCTTGTCTCTATAGCCACCTGTCCTTAGTGTTTCACAGGAAGAGTGAATGTCTTTCTCAGAATCCTCTTGACCTTGATTTTGGACAGCGAAGATGCAAAAGCACACACGCCACACACACACACACACACACACACACACACATGTTCTCAGGAGGCCTTTTAACCTGTCTAATCAGCGAACAGAGGGAGGCGTTGAATGCAGAGCTAGAATGCTATCTGTCAAGGCAAGCTATCAGTCAGAGGCTGATCCAATCTTTTTAGACTTAAACACCTCAAGCAACAATCGAATCTCACTACCGAATGTTCAGACCCTCTGTATGAAATAAGAGTGTAGAACGAGGGTCTGGTTTTATTACCAGGGTAGGTTGCTTCGAGTAGCCTAATTATTTCACTATGCAGAAACATTGACATGCAGGCTAGGTCTATAATCTATATCCTTAGTGTGATAAGTACATGAACATTGTGGACAGCAGACGTCTTTCAGTTTGGCCTACGCTTCGCTTTATAATCAGACTGAGACATATCTGCTAGTGAAGGTGTAGTTAAAACAGACAATTTTGTTTAACCCCAAATAAGAATAAAATGTAATTAGCCTATGGGCTACTACACTTCCAGTTCACACATCCATGGGAGAATGCAAGAATGCAATGCTCATCAATGCAGTAGCCCCGGCCTAGGTTATGTTAGAGATCTCCTGGCACTTTCAGTAGGCTGCAGTGTCATTATTGAAACTAATCAGCATATGGAGGTTGGAGTCAGTGTGTGCAGTTCTCTAATTACCTCCGCCAAGGAGGTTAAGTTTTTGCCAGCGTTTGTCTGTCTGTCTATCTGTTTGGGAGTCGAAAAGTACTCACGGAAAGTAGTGCGTGGAAATTTTCGGACAACTTGGGTATTAGGCCAAGGAACAGATGATGGAATTTTGGTGGTGATCCGGAACACCGTCTGGAATTTGTATAGGGTCAGTGACCCTATATTGCCTTGGCAGTGGTCTGTGCTCTCCGAGTACTTTTCTAGTTTTCAATTGAATGAATGTTGTGTTACATTTTTTGCTTATGATGCGTTTGTTTCTGTTATACACAGGGGTGAAAGTAGTTTCATACTCTTGCCGAGCTATTCAATAGGTAGAAGTGTGCGCATGTAACACACGCAGAAGCTTTTACATAATATATTATTATATATTATTATTATTAATACTATTAGCTGTTGTGCACTCATTAAGTCCTGTTATCTGAACCATTCCCGCATGCTTTCTTTAAACCCTCATTGCCTTTCAACACTCCGGGATATATTGATCTCAATCAAATATTCCTTTTTTTAAGGTCTAAATAAGTCAATGAGTCGGTATTATTTAACACCCCACTAAGATGCTAACATTCAATATCTATCAATGCACTAGAAATTGAATGTGGCTTTAAATAGTTTAAAACAGAGTGTCTGGCATGCGTTGAGACTGCAGAAATTTTCTGTGAATTCTAAATTGGATTACTCAGAAATGGCTAATTGTATAGGTACTTAATACCAATTAATCCAGTAGGCTTTAATGCTCATTCTGATATATGGTTTGAATTGTGTACAGAGGTGAGCTGTTGCACTGAGAAAATGGTTGCCCATGGTCACAGAGCAGCAGAATGTAAATATTATTAAATCTGATGTAAATTTAATGCAACTGGTGACTAACAGCTTAGATCACATAGTTTCACGTGATATGCAGTCCATTCTGGCAAAGCAAAGCAGCACTTTAGGACATGTAGTTGTAATTTTTAAAAGAATCAAAAATAATCATTCCATCAGCAAATGAGTCATCCTGAATTTCCTCCATGAAAATGCACTCTACAGGCCGACTGACTGCATAAGGGGAAGCGCATTCACTCACGGCATAATGACAATGATTCGGTTCATTTTTGTTCTTTGAACAGGTTCAAAGCCTTGTGCTCTGAACACTCCTACGTTTGATTGGCCTGTCATTCCGTGCTCTGTCAAGAGGGATATGCCCAAATGCCTGCACCGACCTGCCTGTCCATCTATCAAAACTACAGAAAACACACACACACACACACACACACATACAAAATAACACAGCATTTCCCTTTGCTGCATCTCTGTAAAAGTAAGCTAAGTGTGTGTATAAGTGTGTGTAAACACAGCAGGAATACACAGAAGAGGAACACCAGCAGTTCAAACACAGGCTGTTTATCCCATCATGCACAACCAATGCAAAGTATAGGGCTATTCTCACAGCACTGTAGCCACCAAACAGAGTGTTTGTGTGTGTGTGTGTGTGTGTGTGTGTGTGTGTGTGCGCATGCATGTGTGGATGTTTGTATGTGTGTGTGTGTGTGTGTGTGCATGCATGCGTGTGTGTGTGTGTGTGTGTGTGTGTGTGTGTGTGTGTGTGTGAGACCCCCTTTGCCTTTTCATACCTTGCTTCAAAACGTAGCATCCATAGTGCACAAGCACACCATCATGAGGCCCCTATAAATTGAATATCTGAAATGTGTTATATATGTTTATATGTGTTAAATAGGAGATTACAGCAGGACATCAGACACTCAGATAACAACAGACAGCAAACTAACTGCCACTACCACTGAGTGTAATTGCATTTCATTGTGCAGAGGACCCACAGCCCAAACACAGACTTTCATGAACACAACGCTTTAAGTGTGAGTAGATCTGTGTGTGTGTGTGTGTGTGTGTGTGAGAGAGAGAGAGAGAGAGAGAGCTCATGAGGGCTGTCAAATTTCTTATATAAAAAAGGAAATTTTAGATTTTTTTGCACGTATTATGGTGAGCATGTCTTATCTGTGAAAAGAAATGAGTGTTAGAGTGTTCTAGAGTGTTTAGAATCATGAACTGTGGTGAGTGTGTGTGTGTGCGCGTGTGTGTGTGTGAAAGAGTGTGTGTATCTGAAAGAGTGTGTGTATGTATGTGTGTGTGTGTGTGAGTGTGTATTTAGAATATGAGCAGATCACTGCTCTGTTAAGTGCACAACTGCACACTAGGGACCATGTTTGGAATGAGTGAATTTGCCTGTGAAAGAAATTGTGTTTGTTTACAGGATAAGTGTGTGTGTGTGTGTGTGTGTGTGTGTGTGTGTGTGTGTATGTGTGCATGCTTGAGTGCATGTGTGTGATTTTGTGTCTCTGTGTGTGTTTGTGTTTCTGTGTCCATGCGTGTGTGTGTGTGTGTGTGTGTGTGTGTGTGTGTGTGTGTGTGTGTGTGTGTGTGTGAGGCCAGAGGAGAAGAGTTATTTTTAGAGATGGGACCACATTCTGGTTGCCCACACTGAGCAGAGCTCCACTGAAGGACGGATGAAATTCAGTAACTGAAAGCACTGCAGTGGTTTTGTGTGTGTGTGTGTGTGAGTGTGTGTGTGTGTGTGAGGAAATTCAGTAACTGGAAGCACAGCAGTGGCAATCTGACTGTTCCTGTCTCTCTTATTCACACACTCCCTCTCTCCCTCCCTCTCCAAACACACACACACACACACACATACACACAAATATACATTTAATGTATGTATAAATGTGTTGCCACCCTAACAGCCTAACAGCTTAGTGGAAGAAAGCTCAATTTCCTTCTTAAAAGGCATGACATTTACAGCAGTAATCTCATGCAAACTGCATGTATTTTGGTCCATAAAGCCAAAAAAGACTGTTTCTCATTCACAGGTAGGTTTAATAGGACACTACACAAGCACCATATAAAGCTGCACACTGAATATTAGGCTCCCATATACTACCTATAAACTATATGGCCCACCATAGCCTAAATATGGAACAAAATCTGTGTCAGCATCATCTGATGCATGCATACAGATGTTTCAGTGTGGTGTGTGTGGAGGAGAATATATGTCAGCAATATCTGAATATCTGATGCGTTTCAGTGTGGTGTGTGAGGTGTGTGTGGTGTGTGAGGTGTGTGTGGTGTGTGTGGTGTGTGAGGTGTGTGTGGTGTGTGAGGTGTGTGGTGTGTGAGGTGTGTGAGGAGGAGAAGCAAGCAGCTGATCAGGGAGGTTTTCCATGCAGTGAAACACGCTCTTCTGCATTCCACTATGGAGTCCACAGGGTACACAGGTTTCTCACACACACACACACACATATACACACACACACATACACAGGATGTTCAATGTACATATACACACACACATACACATAGGATGATTTTCGGAGGAAACAAAACAGAATGAAACGGAAATCGCATTAATTACTTGCCTGTTAGTCATCGTAACGCACGAAAAATGATCATCGCTGATTCCTATTCTTTGGTCTGCAAGTAAATTCACATGGATTGGTGAGAATGTATAATGGTGGAGACTGTAGGGGGCGCTCCGGAGGTAAAAAAAAAAAAATGGAATCTTGCCTGGTATGCCTTTAAGAGTGTGCCTTTAAGAGTATGTGTAAGGATGAGCTCAGAACAGGGAATCTGTATTCTAGTCATACACACACTGCATGCCTACCCTATGCTTGTCATAAAAATGATCTATGCACACTCATAACAGAGGGGGATATCTGTTTACTCAATCATAGCCTTCATGTTAACACCCATATAAACAGACAGACTGCAAATCTGCTCTGCAAATCTGCTCTTCTCTCCTGTTCTATTCTCTCAGCTGACGAGAGCAGGATTGTGGCAAGTCAAGTTCTTAAAGGTCATTATTGGCAAGAGGAATAGAAAAAGCCTCAAGCATTCAATCGTGTACACACACACACACACACACATCAAGCACACATACAAGCATCAGGCACACACAAACGCAAACACACACACACACACATTTCCTGTACATAAGGCTTCCCTGCCACTGGTTCCCAGTCTAAAAGTGGTCACAAGACAACATGGCAACTTGACACTGGCAGCCCCTGTGCTGCCTGACATACCACTGAAAATAGTCTCCGTATTGATAAAATAACTAAGAGCACTGGACTCCAACAACAGAAACCACAGGGGCAACCTGCTACTGAAATACTACACAGATCTCTTATGAACCTCAAAGAGCTGACTGGGTACGACTTACCTCTACAATAACAGTCTTCTGTGGAGTAGTCATATCCACCTGTGTCTGTCTGTGTGTGTGTGTGTGTGTGTGATATAAGAGAAAGTTTATGTGTACACAAACCTGCTATTGAAATACTGCTTGCCACAAGAGCTAACTGGGTGCATCTGGCCATTGAAATGATGGTCTTCTATTGAGTACTTATATCTACTGTTAACATATTATATGTGGGCAAGTGTCCAAGTGTGTGTGTGTGTGTGTGTGTGTGTGTGTGTGTGTGTGTGTGTGTGTGTATGTATGTCTGTGAATTTGTGTGTGATATAAGTTTATGTTGTGTGAAAGTTTATGTATGTGGGTATCTGTATGTTCATGCATACTGAGTTCAAAAGAGAGACAAAATGTGCAGTGAGTCTACGCATGACTAAATGAAGATGTATGTGTTTGTGTGTGTGTGTTTGTGGAATGTCTGACTACATGTTCACCTCTACCCTTTCCAGAGCTCTTGACAGACTGCATGCATACTGCAACCGGGCGGGTCAGAGGCCACAGTAGCTTCTCTGTGTGTGTGTGTGTGTGTGAGTGTGAGTGTGTGCGTGTGTGTGTATGTGTGAGTGAGTGTGTGTGTAAATTACCTCTTGTGTCTGTATTTAAACTAGCATTCTCCTAGTCAAGCAGTCAAGCATAGCTAGTGTTATTCTGGGAGGTGGTGCGGGAACAGAGATCTTCGGGGCAACAGAACACACCCCAGCGTGTGAAACACTGCAGTGCTTTTGACCAAAACAACCAACTTCAGATGAAAGAGATGTCCACTTCCCATCAAAAAGAAGATGCACTTTAAGCAAATGGTCTGGTCCACATGAAATGCACTGCTCTGGTGCATCTGCAGTAATAATTCAAAAATTCTAATATTTAAGGCCTACTGTGCAATATTTCACTCTTTTTAAGGCCTTACATCAATATTTTTAAATTTGAGACTTTTTAAGACCCTGTGAAACCCTGAAAAACCTGCAGTGAATTAGACCGACAGGCACAGATGCAGCTGTCTCGTTAGCTAACAGGTGGCTATTGTCTCCAGGGTGGGTCTTACACTCACAGATTGTTTGGATACAGATATAACACCCACACTCACACACACCACAATACACCCTCCCACACCCCAAGCACAATCTCACACACACATGCAAACACACACACACACACACACACACACACACACACAGCTAAACTCTGCAGCTCTTCATGACCCAATTAGAAAAGTGCTAAAAAATAAACCAAAACAAACTCACACAAATGGATTCCATGTCAAAGGTCAACAACCAGTCATCAGCTACAGAAGGTTCACACAAGTGGCCTAGATATGAGATAAGACAGTCAGGCAGCCACTACACACACACACACACACACACACACACACACACACACACACACACACACACACACAGACATACAGGCAGCTAACTCCACTCCACTCCTGCCATTACCACCACTGAAACAATGGGGTCAAAGTTTCCACCTGAGCTCCAGTTAACTTTACGACCAGCGCTGCCGCCCACGGGCAGCTTTGACCCACACTAGCCTGCCCGCTGCTAGCCTGATTTTACTAGACTCGCTCTGCTGGGTTGTCTTTTCAACCCACACAATGGGTTAAGGCTGTTTGTGTTGGTTTAACTCATTCTGGGTTGTTCTGGGTTGCAGGCACGGAGCTGCTGGGTTATTGGTTCAGGACTGTGCTCCTCTCCTCTTCTACCAAATGTGACATGATCTAATCAAAGATCACTGAATACTGATCAAGATAGAGCAACATAATACCGTACGTTACTAAGGGAGCAAACATGAATAGTTCTGGTCTGCATAAGTGGGAGTGTCCCATCACATCACAACATAAACTCTGGTCTGCATAAAGGGGACCACCACCACCACCACCACCACCACCACCCTCACCACTTCTCCATTTCTACCCTTTCTCTAATATAATGCAGCTGGTGGCTTGGATTCACCAAATTCATGCTCACTCTGTGAAAAGGGTCTAGGGAACACTCTGCTGGAATGCCAACAGAAGAAGGAACCAATCAGCAACAAGCGAGGATGATGATGCAGTTCTGACATCAGAAGCAGCCGAGGTCAAGAGAGAGCTATCTAACAACAGGAGCAAACCTGACGTGCATCTGGTAGAGTGTTTGCATTTCTATAGCAGAGGTAAATATATAAAAACTAGTGTTGTCAGTCGATTAAAAATGTAATCTAATTAATCACTATAGAACAATTAAGTTACTCATGATTAATCACAATTAATCAAACATTTAAAGTTCCAGAATTCTCCTTTATTTTTTTGGTGAAGAAAGAATGTCACACAAGCCCCTGGTTATTGCAAGCTTCAGCAAAATGGTGCTCCTCTGTCTCCTTCACACCCAGTGTAAGAGTGTAGCTGCCGCAGTGGTTACGTTGCTCGAGGTGACTAGGGTTCAGTTCCCAGATCCCACGGTGTAAGTCTGGTCTCTGCTTAGGATAAAAAAACAGCTGCTAAATACCAGTCAACTTTACTTTGAACAGACTGTTTCCACCAACCCAGGTAATTAAAAGGATGAGTTTGCACAGATTAGCGGTAAAGTTGAAAGTAATGATTGTAGCCTAGGTAATTCCTGACGCATGTGGATGGATTGGCTGGACCAAGTTAATTCAACTTCCCTCGGGATATTATGCCTGAGAACATCCCCCAATGGACTTTTCCTAGACCCTATTTCTAAAAGGAATCCAAAGGAATTTGAGTTTGGTTAGGTAGCACATATTTCATTGCCCGGCCGTCTTGTCAGTGCCAGTGCATGGTACAGGCAGGCGATTCTAAATGAGGCCTGTGGTACCAGTGGCTGGCTAGCAGCTCTCGTTAGCTATAATGACAAGTGGCCAGAGCCACAATGAAGGGAGTGAGCTCCAAAAAGGACAAACCAAAGCACATTTATAACTACACTGGTCACTGAATCACACGAGTGTGCCATCACAGCACCCAGGGCCTCTATCAGACACTAGACCTGAGTTCAGACAAGGACATGGAGACTCTGTCCAATGTGCTCATCAGGCTGTGATTCAGCATTAATCTAGCACAGTTGGGTTTGATAACTAAAAGGGCACTCGTAGGGTATAGACCCTGGCCAAATCTCAGGCGTAGCAAAAGACTGAATTCATTGTGCCGGGTTCCGGGTTAGACGCTCTCCTAAAAAAAAACATCTCCAAGTCCACCTCATCAGCTCACTCTCCACAGCCTGCTCACTCGAAATAAAAAATAACATTCTTTCCGGAAAGCTCCATGGTGCTAAGATCAAAGGCGCCAGGAGGCAGCTCTGAAAATGACACCCTCTCCGTCACTCAGCGGTGATGATAAGGCAACAGTGCTGGAAGGCCAGGGAGAGGGGATTGGATGGTGCACTGGTTCTTTCACACGCTCATCTGGAGGAATCACAGGCCCACAGACAGCAGCGAAAACTCCCTCAAGGCCACACACTCGTTAGGAGCCTAAGACATCAAAGATGGATCTGTCACCACAGCATATTAGTACACGTGCAGGTTGATAAATCCCACACAGACACACACACACACACACACACACACTTGTTCTTAGACTATTCACCACCTTTCTGTCCACGCCTGCTGAGTGTGTTCCAGTCCCTGAGCTATTAATAAAATCAGCCGGGGCTAGAAAGAGAGATGGAGGAAACACAAAGAACCAAAAGAACAACAGCAAAGGAATAAAATGGATTCTCAGAATCACACAGGAGGAGAGATGGACAGATAGACATCGCAGAACAGAAGGAAAGATTTTTTTTTTACATGAATAGAAAAAGAAAATTGTCGTGTGCATGTAATTATGGTGAGCATGGCTTATCTGTGAAAAGTATGTAAACGAGTATGTAGAATCATGAATTGTGGGCGTGTGTGTGTGTGAGAGAGAGAGAGCGAAAGATGGTCAGACAAGGGGTGGAAAAGGTTTGAAAATACCCCCCCACACACACACACATACACACACACACACCAAATACTTCTATGTAGATCCATTGAAAGCATCTCCCTGCAGTTCCTTTAAGCATCTCCAGACAACGCTGGGTCCTACGTCTGCTCAGTGGATTCCTAATGGCAAGGTGTCTTTTAGAATGTGTGCGAAAGACCAGCAGCTACCAAGTAGCCTTGCTGTGCAATAAGACCAGACCACTCTAACACATGATATCTCACATATTTCATAGACCTGCCAATATCAGAAGTGTATTTCGTCATCAGAGTACACAGTCAAGTTAAACTTATTAAATCTGTTCATACAGGACCGAAGGGCTGTATGCTGAGCTTGAGTGGCGTAGTGTTTTTGTAAGAAGGTTCTGGAACAGATCGACCGCTCTGGTGGAACAGTAGCTCTGGTATTTCCCCCCAGTAGTGATAAGGGGTGGAAAAACGGAGCAGCACCAACCAGAACTAGCCAACCACATCACATCATAACACAGCACTACAAAACACATCACATCATAACACAAACAACACACACATACACATACACAACACATCACATCATAACACAACACACATCACATCATAACACAACACATCACATCATAACACAACACAACAAAACACATCACATCATAACACAACACAACACACACACCACATCACATCATAACACAACACAACAAAACACATCACAGCACAGTACACCACAGCACACCACATCACATCATAACACAACACAACACAGCACAGCACAGCACAGCACAGCACAGCACAACACAACACAACACAACACAACACAACACAACACAGCACACACAACACAACACAACACAACACAACACAACACAGCACAGCACAGCACAACACAACACAACAAAACACAACACAGCACACCACATCACATCATAACACAACACAACACAACACAACACAACACACAACACATCACAGCACAGCACACCACATCACATCACAACACAACACAACACAACACAGCACAGCACAGCACAGCACAGCAGGATCTCAGGATGTGAGGAAGTGTTACACTCCTGCTAACGGAGTTGATGCTCTGTGTGTGTGTGTGTGTGTGTGTGTGTGTGTGTTGTGTTGGTCTGAGTTCAAGTGGGTGTGAGTGAGTGAGTGAGTGAATGAGTGAGTGTGTGTGTGTGTGTGTGTATGTGTATGTGTGTGTTGTATTGGTGTGCGTGTGTGTGTGCGAGAGCGAGAGAGAGCGAGAGAGCGCTATGGGGGGAAGCATACTGTAACCTAGATAAAGCTTGTTGTGAGAGTGAGAAGGGAAGAGATATGGGGATCATTCTCTTTCATCTGTGTTCTGAGCCGATAACTCACACACACACACACACACCCACACACACACAGAGAGAGAGAAAGAGAGAACTCTGCTTACACACCACATGTTTCTCATTAACAACTTACTCAGCTGTACATAACCCATATGAAGTGAAGTCTCTCCCTGTAATGCCTACACAAATAAATAATTGATCGGTGGTGTAATTGGTCATATGCACTCTATCAGTGACACAGCTTGATCTCTTTGAAGCTCTCAGAGGTAGCGGCTAGCCTTGAAATGTCTGGTGTAATAAGATAGCTATATCGATAACTACACCTGTACAATGCACTTCTGGACAGACTCTCTCAGACTCAAACCATCAGGCAAGCTACACCACCAACTACAAGCTTTGATGGTCTGATTCCCCAGGAAAACAAAACAAAAGAAAAGTCTGTATGTGTGTGTTTGAGCTTCTGCGATTGGAAAATACACAGTAAACTAGAAAAGCACTCGGAGAGCACAGACCTCCGCCAAGGCAATAAAGGGTCACTGACCCAATATCAATTATAGATGGTGTTACGGCTCTCCACCAAAATGTAATCATCTGTTCTTTGTCCTAATACCCATGTTGTCGAAAATTTCATCCAAATCTGTGCAGTAATTTTCGAGTTATGTTGTTCTCAGTCAGACAAACAGACAGACAGACAAACGGTGACAAACAGACAAACCGACTAAAACATTGTAAGAAGTAAAAAGTAAAAAGTAAAAATGAGCTTCCTTTTAAAGCAAATGTGGCCACACTGGTGATCAATTCGGAGCTCAAATTATAAGTCATTGTGGTGGTTCTGTAACACTGTATGGTTGACTGGTGGCTATTTTGACTCCCAACAGGGTATCTGACTGGAGATAGGGAAAATGCAAGGTTCGGCCGGCGAGCTACAGCCGAGTCTCATGGGAGTTTCAAGTCTCGCGAAGTAACAAACTGCTTTGCGGCACTACACACAAACAGGCTCCCAGATAGGCAATGGCTAGCTCTAGATAGCTAGCTCTAATGGCTAGCTCTAGAGACAACATAGCGAAGGGAAGTCGAACATTCATCATGGAACAGCCAAAGAAAAAGAAACAGAGAAAACCGATGTCAGAGAAAATGGCAGTGCTGTAAAATATCCGAAGCTGTAGGGGGGGCTCTGTAGAAAAAACTATGAGCACAAACCTGGAACAAACCAAGAACAGCGAAGGAATGGCCGACTCTGCATAGAGGCTTTAAAACAGCTCCAGCAACCCAGCCTTTCATCCCCTTCTTCCTACTTCAGTCAACCAGAGTCAGACAAACACAAATACTCAAGTCCGCTAATCTGAGCCTTGATATTATCTGCCTCCTCACAAACATAGCTTTGCTTTCTACTGTCACTATCACAGGTGCTGACTACGCCCCTTGATAAAGTTGACTCCATTGTCAATGAGGGGGCATGCAGAGTAGTTATACAAATGAGACAAAACAGTCAAATGCATCTTTCTTGAAAAGCAGGGGTCAAAAACCTATGGCTTTCGACCCAGATGTGGCTCTTTTGGTGATTGCATATGGCTCATAGACAAACTGGAGCTGATTGTTACAAATTAAGTCTTTTACTCTGTTCCAAAGAAAACACATGCATGGGCCTCTGACTGGTCCCTTAATGTCTTGGTGATTTAGATAGAAGAATTGCTAGACTGACTAGCAGAACAACCTCAAATGCACTAGCAGGTTCATCCAGGTTCACCCACGCTAGATCCAGATCCACACACAATCAGACAGGCCCTCATCTGCACACCACCTGCTGATCAAGCATGCAGAGCAAAGCAGTATGTCCAGACAGAGGGTCCAACCCAGATTTGGGCCGAATCTGGCACAAAACACAAACAGCTTCAGATGGAGGGGAGGGGGGGGTTCATCACAAGCCTACTGCATTCAGGCTATATTTTCCATATGCTAAACATTTCCATGGACATTCAAATCCAAAGATGTATGTAAGCCGATGACTATACTCAAAAATCAATAGGCAAATTCATACCATCAATATCTGCTCTGTTCTCAAGGGCATGGGTGTATATGAACAATTCTCAACACATCAAGGACAAGGCAGATATTGTCCACAACAACATGTAGATGTAAAGAGATGATAGATTTACTTCACTACAAGTCAGTCAATGCATATTACTCTAACCTGTGGTCCCACCTGACTTGCCTAAATAACATTCAGTTTAGTTCTTGGCTGTGACAAGTGTACCCTATTAATTCTTCTGGCAGTGTTATTCACAATCTATGGCCCACTAACATCCAAAATAACCTCTTCACTCACCCTATGTCACATTTTTGCAGAAATTAAAGAATTGAATTCTCTATACTTTCATTACTGCATTAGACTGTTTCTGTTGCGCCAAGGCTGTTGATAAACAGGATGGGGCAAGAGGCCACTAGCAACATCAGCAAATAGAGAGAGAGCGGAGAGACAGTGCGGTGTCAGGCGGTATCTTTAGCGCAGTATCTTGGCGGTGCTCGGCTAGCTCACAGACTACAATTCAGCTGCACCGTCTGCTGAGGTGTTCATGCGACTCTTCTCATGTTTGTCCGTTTGGTGGTTCATTCAAAAGCACACACACGCTAACGTTAGGTATGTTTCCAAAAAAACACCACGAGATAGCAGTTACAAAAACAAAAAGAGAAGTGCTTACATGTCGTATGCTTCGACTTCAATAAAGCTCAGTACGAGAGAGGGCAGCTGTTTCCCGTAACCTTGCGGCTTCAGGCGCGCCGTGCGTTTCTTGAGCTCCACAGCGAAGACCGCCGAATTTCTGACGCTGTCATTATCGACGGGACTTTAAAGTCCGGTCATGCATTATTTTTGTCAGTTGACTAAATCCTCGTTGCTGTTATTTTACGAACATAAGCGTCAAAATGCTTCGTTTTGACAGTATACAGATGAGAGCGGCGTGAGCTGCTTTCAGGCTCCGTGGTCCGCGAGGCGTCTCTCGCCCCGGTACATTCCACGCGCTGGATGAATCAGGTCGACGATAAGCGCAGGGAGTGAGACAGGCTAGATACTGGACTGGACGCAGTCACACACGCGCCAGTCGCCACACACAACCTCTGCCTCGGCCTGACGAGCTCATTAATTATTCATAAGCATGGGAGGGACTCAGAAGGAGCCCTGAGCTGGTCGGGATTATTCATTGGAGAGGGGCAAGGTCGGTGTCAATCAAAGCATCATTCTCCCCCCTCCTCTGTCCCACGGGGCGTCGGTGGCATTTGTTCTGATGGAATTGTGCCAGGGTCACTGCCAGACGGCTTCACCAAGTCTTGCATGCAACAAGAAGGGAAAAAAATGTCGATTCACATTGCGTGACTGGAAATGAACAAGTGACAGATATGTTCGCCCTTCATTCCAGTTCTTAACTGTCCTCCTGTCTCTGCACAAATTAAATCAAAGATTTTCTATCTCCATGCTTTTCAATCACATCTGTTTTATTAAGCCCCTGGCTGCACTGTAAATACTATACTTTGTAGACCAGCAAATGGCAATAGGTTGTTCATTCACAACCACATTAGGCAAATGATTTGGTCTTCAGAGCATCACAGCAAGGCTCTCAAGAAGGGAGACTATTCTAGGACCATTGATATCTCTAGAGCATCAAAAAGACAGCATGTTTTCATAGCTAGATTAGGTTCTGCATAATTCATACAGCCCATCTGCTTGGCATCCCCATGGTAATAAACCATTACCCCCACCGTTCATGAGGTGCCAATCTAGTTTTCAGTCGTCCTGCAGAGAGGAAATTAAACTTTCTCTCTCTCTCTCTCTGTTGTGGAACAAATTAGGTAATCGCTTAATCAAGTCTGCAGGCCACACATCTGAGCAAGCCGAGCATGGGGCTATCTGCTTTCTGTTGGGCATTGTGTGTGTGGGCATCATCGTGTGTGCACGCATGTGTTAGTATTTGTGTGTGTGTGTTTGTGTGTGTTTTCAAAGGCTCACCGAAACAGCACACCCTTCCGCTGGAGTCCACCCATCCGCTGGGTAAAGGAATAGGATGGCATGTTTGGCGAAGCGTCCAAAACCTTCCTGGCTTCAAAAACAGGGCTTTGTCTGCGGCGCTAAGTGCAGAGCCGGCGACGGGTCCAATCTTTGCGCAGGCCTGAGGAAGCAGATAAGATTGGCCGCGTCAAGAGGGCCATGAAAGAGTGTTGACAACAAACTCAAAGGCAAATCAGAATGAAAACTTTGAGGAAAGCATGCAGTGGAAACTAGCTTTGATGAATTGTTGCATATCGGTGACTGGGAAAATAGCTGATTGCAAAACATCACTTAGTTGCTGGAATATTGCAGACTATGCCTGAATAATATCTCATCTCTCTCTCTCACTCTCTCCCTCTGTCTGTCTCTCTGTGTGTGTGTGTGTTTGCGTGTGTGTGTGTGTGTGTGTGTGTGCGCAGAGAGGAGAAATGTTTAACTTAGTGACAACTTGTGAACTTAGTGAAAACTCCTTGTTTGTTCTTTCATTGAGTTGTAGCTTGAATGTAAGTCGCTTTGGATAAAAGCGTCTGCTAAATGCCTAAATGTAATGTGAATGTAAATGTGATTACGTGAATGGCCTACACAGCCATCAATAGGTACTTAAGGAGTCTGGGCGAGTTTTTAGAGGGAGAGAGATAGAGTGTATTTCAGAGAGAAAAACAGAGAGAGAGAGAGAGAATTGTAAAAAGCAGGGATCTCCAGTATAAGTAACTCTAAGAGGACACAGCAGAGCACAGTGGGAAGCCTGGGTTCAAATCCCCAGCTTAATCCAGAGACGCTGTGCCATGAGCCCCAGGTAGGTGAACGAACGGATGGATTTGATCCAACACAAATCTGGCTCAGTTCTACAACATCGACAACCGAACCCGAACCAGAGCTGGATCTCCTTACTGAGATACACACACGCAAGTGAGCTCCACACAGCAACATGACACTATGTTCCCCTCAGACCACCCAAGGTCACACATTGTCTCTGTACAACACCAGACCAGAAAAGACATCCTTATGGCAAGCTTAATTATCACCACTCTGCTGACAGCCTGCAGTGCAAGGTATCATGGGAGTCGTAGTTTTTCTTTTTCACTTACTCTAGTCTGCATGTTCTGGCTAACCATCATTAGGATAAAACAAATGGAACAGATAACCCCTCTCAAGGTCCAGGTGGTGCCCATACAAGTCATACTGTCTGCTTGTGGTGAATGTATATTGCTGAGGGGCAAAATTGGAAAAATTTTGCACCCCTTAATCCCCCTTCCTCCCCATTTGTACTTCATGATGGCTAGCCTGGTCAAAATGGAGATGCCTGAATGTTAACTGAGACTAAACAATTTGCTTGTGGATCCTTTCCATTTCCTTATTCCCTGTCAGATTTCACAGCTCAGCGTCCCCGTTCAAAAACCCATGAGAAAGTCATTCAGTGGAGGAATGCATCTCACTTGGGGGTTATCTCTGTGATTGTGCCATTCGCTCAAGTGTCATCGCTCTGATCCCCCCCCTCACCCCCCCCAACCCCATACCCCCAAGGCACAGCAGAAGTGAGCGAATGTTAGTATCACAGATGGAAAAAAAAAGAGAATCTCATCTGGCACAAACAATTTTAAGAGATCACCTCTCAGCTGACCTGCTGAAGTGAGTCGAGAGAGGTAATATCCTCCAGCTATTACCTGGGCCTCTCAGTCAGGCACTAGTGACACGTAAGTAGGTCTAGCCAGTATCATCAACCTCCACAAATGGGCATGAGGCCATTGATTTAGCCTAGATGTAGAATGAAGAGCAATTGCAGAGGAATGCATGGAGCGTGATGGGTTTTGAATACATTGAGCATTATACAATGCTATTGAGCATTATACAATGTTACAACTGTGGGTGTTGTGGAATGCACCCATGTCCCCTTAGCTTCCCCTCAGGGTAGAAATACCTCTGTCCTCTCCGCACAATCATCAACATAGCAACAGTGGCAGCATAGCAACCAGTTGCCTGGGAAACGCACAAAAAAGCAGGCCTCCAAAGAGCTGACTTGCTTATTTGGCAAGTGATGCGTGGAAGAAGGGGGGTGAAAAAAAAGAGGAATTCCCCTGTGACTGGTGAAAGGGCTCCGTTGCCATGGTGACCGCATGGAGCTGATGGAGGCTCTCCAAGCATTTGGAGTCCTTGTCACTGGATCATGGGATGTGCATGGACTTGTGCAGGATAACGATCTAAAGGTGGTGCCACGTGTTAGGTAGCTTGTTTTATGCCAATTTAAATAGGCAATGCACATAATACAGGAGTATATAATATAATATTTTCTACCGACAAGATGTAATTTTGAATCCTCTGAACTTGACTACAGTACACATACGACAGGCATACAAAGAACCATGAACAGAATGCCCACTGTATCCATGGAGACCGGGAGACGCTTTGAAAACACGACAACATAATCTGCGGAAGTAACCAGCAGCTTTATGTGCAGCAGCCAACACAACTATGGATCTGCCGATTTTTATGGGCTTCCAGTGATATGACAGTAGGGCGATAGAGTCTCTTACAGTTTACAATATATAATCTGTATTATTTGATGTACCCTAGCAGTACAATTCTTCGAGTTTACCTCACATATTACGTAACATATACGGTATAACGTAGCCTATAAATTACAGGTGACAAAGTTATGCTTTCCTGTTTTGCTGTTATATTAAACTATATCTGAACGAACGACAAACAGTGTAGAATAATGTATTAATCCAACACACTCACAATGCTAATGATATTTTGACAGATGCCTGGTGGAATGTCATGCTCTTGGGAAAGGCGTTTGGCTGAAAATCTCACTAATGCCGATCACATGCGTGACCTGAGGCAAAGAATAGATACGGAACATGAGGTAATGTTAACCACTAGCATGGCAATCAAATTATACCAATTTCCTTGATTACTAAGAAATTGATTTTGTGGATAAATATCAAACTTTTGCTTGTGATCTGATGTCTGGTTTGCAGGAGAGACTGCGCAGGCGCCAACGGGAGAGGGAAGATGCTGAGGTAAGTCGAGCGGCTCGCAAATTGAAGACTCCAACTGCGTCTGACAAGTTTACGACTAGAAGTTATGACAGACCCTGGGCTGTGAGAAAACCAGAAATCAGAAAGGTAAACACTCATCTTTCACATGAGAAGTTATTATGTAAATGTTTTATACTATTAATGAACAAATTAAAAAGTGAAATAGTAAAGAAGTAAATAGTCTTCAGTTAAAGGTCGACCACAGATTTTGGTGTCTCTTTCACGGATTTCAATGAGTCATTGTTTGTTCAGTGATTCAGTTTTCTATAAAGTCAAATCCTAAAGCAAATAGGCCTGACTCATGCTGTCTCCTAGGGAGTATCCAGCCCTTCAGACAGCAGTAATGCATCCAGTAGAAATTCAGGATCCCTGTTGCCATACATAACACATGGAGCCCAGGGACAGTCTTCAGAGACAAGGACACCTCAAACAACAAGGCAACAGAGACATCCTGGAAATAAGTGTTTGAGTAAGTTACCTTACAGTAAAGATATGAGAGTTATATTACATTGAAAGTTTGTCTAATAGTGTGCGCACATTGGGCTGACTTGGGCGGAACATGACACTGATTTCGCAGTTGCTAATGGCCTTCATAGGTCTGCTACTATCAGTGCAGCTGTTGAAATTTGGGCCACAGAAACTCATTGACGAACCCAACACTATAAGACATCCGATCGTCGGGCCAGGTGTGGACACACTATGGCCTCTACACAGTAGGTCATATCGTGCCTCCCTGAAAGCATTTGTTATGTTTTGTTGCAGGTAAGAAAGATTCCCTTTTGGCCAACAAAAACAAGTGTGTGGGAACAAAAACTAGACAGTCAGTACGATCTGGCAGTTTGGCCTGCCACCAAGGAAATCGCTTTCAGTACACTTCCAGTCAGACAGCAACGTCTCCATGTTCATTGGTCGGTCAGAGCAAACCTCCCTTGACCCACAGCAGAGAGTCTGCTCCTGTACCCCAGGACCAGCGTTTACCCTGGCCTCGGCCTCGCCTGCCTTCTCTCAGGTCCACCTTCTCCTGGACGGCATCCGACCTGGACACGGACCGGCAGAGCCTCCCAGACATCTGGGATATATCTGACATGGATCGCAACACCAGCAGCACTGGCAGTAGCATCCAAGAGGAAGAGGAGGTGGAGGATGAGGAAGATGACAGTGAAGGGGATGGCCTTTACCACAGCATCATCAGTAGCTGCGCCAGCAGCACCTCCTCCACCCGCAGCGTCTCCACGGACTCCTGGCTCTCCTCTGCCCAGCCAGCAGACACTCCTCTAAGCACCTCCTTTTCCAGCAGCAGCAGCAGTAGCAGTAGATCCACCTCCACATCCCTCAGGAGCCCACTGTTGGACCTTACCCCCAGAACAAGGTTCTCTCCCCTGGATGCACTGGTCAGGGACCTCCCCTGTTTGGAGCCCATAACCTCTGGGTCGGAGGAGGAGGAGGAGTTGGAGGAGGAGTTGAGTACCTGGCAGGCTGGTCAGTTAGGGAGAGGAAACGGGGTGGTGAGGTGGAGGGGACCCCTGTCTCGCCCAGATCTTGTTCCGTTGCCGACAGCCTCAACGGCAGCAGCAGTCGCTTCTCGTGCAGACGCAGCCGAGTTACTGAGTCCTCATGCTCTGGCTCGGCTAAGCATGCCCGTTGCCTCCCCCCTCCTCCAGGCTGCTGGTGCCCAGGAAGTAGGCAGGGACAGCAGCAGGAGTAGCGGCACAGAGAGTGGCACACCGTCTCCGTCCCCATCCACGCCCGCTTTCATGCCTGTGCCCGTGCCCGGCAGGGAGGCATCCCGCACGGATGCGCTGGCCATCATGGACCTGCTGGGCACAACACTGACGGCCATGCGAGTGATGAGGCAGGAGATCCAGAGGGGGAATGGACATGGGAATAACAGGAATGACGGCACGGAGGCCGGGAATGACTCCAACGGGGGGAACTCACCAGTGTGGATGGAACCACAGCCAGTGCTCCGGAGACTAAACCACAAGCCAGCCCGGAAACTCTACACAGGATAACACAGAGGTGAGAGGTCAAAATGAACAAAATTAGAGATATAGTACTTCAATGTTATGAGTTTGCTATTACCAAAGATTCTGGAGCTGAGTTGTGCACATACGGCGTAGCACTAGAATATTTGTCTGTTACCATAGACCAGGGATTCTCAAACTTTATTGACAAACAACCATGTAGGAGGCTTAAATCCATTTGTTATGTTAGACACTAGATGCTATTTTGTAGCAAACTTTTTCATGGACCCCCAGGCAATGCACTGCGGATCCCATTTTGAGAACCAATGCCATAGACCAGTGTTTGTCAAACTGGGGTACGTGGATCAGTTCAGTGCATCCACATTTTGTTTATGCAAAAATATTGTTCTAGCAGGCTGCTTGTGGTGCTGGGGGTCCTCGGCAGGCCATAGAGTGTCTCAAGGGTACGCAGCAGTTAAACATTTAGGAGCTACTGCCATACACTGTTTCATAAGTTTGATTACAAGCATCATTGTTCCCACAGGATTTCTGTTAAATAACATTCCATATGGCTGTCTGATGTGGAATAAACATGGCGCAAGTGGTTTTGAACGCTACAGAACATTCAGGAATGTTGTTGTTTTTTTTACCATTTACCAAAACTACTTACTTCTGCTCCTCTTCTGCCTACCTCTGCTACTGCCAGACCCACTACTGCTAATGCTAATACTGCCATGATACTACTGCTACTAATGGTAGTAATTATAATGGTGTGACATTTATTTTGCATTTTTATATTTCACCTTTTCCACACTAAAGACACTTAAATGTCATTTTTTGTGTAAGCCTAATTTTAGCTTTGTTTTCTGCTTCTAGTTTTCTTGTGTCTTGTAGGTCATGCTGTGTTTGTGTGTCTGTGCGTATGTGTGTGCATGTGTCTCTTTCTATCTGCACGTGCGTGGGTCTTTCTGTGTGTGTGTGTGAGTGTGTGTGTGAGTGTGTGTGTGTCTTTCTGTGTGAAATATGCAGTCAATCTTAGGCAGGCTGCAGAGGTCACCAAACTGACCACAATAGAAGTGACAATGTAGCCCAGTCAGGCAGCTGCCCTGGGGCTGGGAGAGCTTTGACTTCAGCCTCTAATCTCTCTGACAGTTAGGGTTACACTGTGTGTGTGTGTGTGTGTGTACATATGCGTGTGTGTGTGGTGTCAGCTTTGTGCCAAACAGTGTGATATAAAGCACACACTTAAGTTGTTTATAGACATAGTATACATCCAGACGTTGAGCCCAGATTAGGCAGTCATGCTCTGGTCTACACTACACTCATTACAGACATGACCTCTCTGTCTCTTTCTCACTTTTCTACTCTCTCACTTCTTCTCTACTTCTATGGTCTGTGTGTTTTGTAATGCATGGCCTACTATCAGCTAGATCAGGGGTCTCCAACAGGTAGCTTGGCAGAGGAGCCACCAGTAGCTTGCCATTTGCTTAAGAGCTCCCCAAAGGGTCTGGAAATTGAAATGAATCTCATAACACAGTCACAGAAGGTATTAAACCTGTAAAGAAGGTTTTAAGCCTCATATGAAATCAAATTCAAACATCCTTCTCTGTCTGGTACAAAATGATTCTTTCCCAGGTCAGAAAATATTTTCCTCCCCACAAATGTAGATGCCACTTTAGATGAGTGGGTGTGTTTAGATGCGCTGTAGGTGTATAAGACGGCAAAGGATGTAACATTTATCTCCAGGAGCATCAAGAAAACGATGTCAGATAGTAGCAGACGCAATGATTTAGTCAAAGTAGCTCTCCAAGCACAAAGGTTGGCGACCCCTGAGCTAGATAGATATCTAGCCTTGATCTAAGATGTGTTTACTGGAGGAGCTAGTGGTCAGTGAGAGTGACTATTGACTATTAACAATAACTTTTGTTTCTAATGCTGGAGTCAGTGATTCTAATCCAAGTTCCTTTATGTCTGATTTAATGAATTGCTCCCATGGCTATTCAGGTGTCCCATACCTTACTATTTGTATCCAGGTGTCCCATACCTTACTATCCTTATAGACCATTCAATTGATTGAAACAAAACCAGTGCCTGAATGTTCTATATTGTTTCCACTATGTTTAATCACATCAAACAAAAATATGGAATGTTAAAATGGAAACTATGGGAACAACTATGACGCTATTAATCAAACTCTCTTGAAATGGTCAATACACAGTTCATATCCATACATACACAGTCCATATGTATGCAATCAATGTAAATAGGAAATAAAAAAGAAACACCTCAGCCCAAACCACATAGTGTTTCAGGAGCATGAAGGAGTGAATTTTGATTGGCTTTGATTGCCTAAAATGTTTTAAAAAGTTTTTTTTTTTTTTTTGAAGGTGGAGGGGGGTTTGAAGGTGGGGGGGTTGGTACATACCATAATAAAGGGGTTTTAAAACAGCAAACTGCACTTTCAAAGCTTTAATGTCAGTCCTAATTTGAAAGTCACTTTGGATAAAAGCTAAATTAATAGTAAATATAAAAAGTCTCTCCCTCCCAGTCTTTATCTGTGTGTGTGTGTGTGTGTGTGTGTAGTTTGCTGGAGGAGTCTGATGAGGATGTGGAGGAGCAGTGTCGTATCTGCCAGTGTGGGACCAGCACCGCCACCAACCCTCTACTCTCCCCATGCAGATGCTCAGGGAGCCTGCAGTACATCCACCACGACTGCCTTAGAAAGTGGTTAGAGACCAAGATAGAGTCAGGTGTGTGTGTGTGTGTGTGTGTGTGTGTGTGTGTATGTGTGTTTGTATGTGTGCAGATGCACAGGAAGCCTACGGTACATCCACCACGACTGCCTTGAAAAATAGATAGAGACCAAGATAGAGACAGGTGTGTGTGTGTGTGTGTGAGTGTGTGTGTGAGTGTGTGTGTGAGTGTGTGTGTGTGTGTGTGTGTGTGTGTGTGTGTGTGTGTGTGTGTGTGTGTGCAGATGCACAGGAAGCCTGCGGTACATCCACCACGACTGCCTTGAAAAATAGATAGAGACCAAGATAGAGACAGGTGTGTGTGTGTGTGTGTGTGTGTGTGTGTGTGTGCAGATGCACAGGGAGCCTGCGGTACATCCACCACGACTGCCTTGAAAAAGTCAGGTCAGGTGTTTATGTGTGTGAGAGAGAGAGTGAGTCAGGCCTGTGTGTATGTGTGTGTGTGTTTGTGTATGTGTGTGTTCGTGCATGTGTGTGTTTGTGCATGTGTGTGTTCAACATAAGCAATGGCCCGTCGACAGTCTTTCTGCATCTTTTCAGGAAGAGTTCAAATATTGAAGGGGCCAGTAAAATATGATGGACTGGTTACGTCAGCACCATAGACAAAAGAAAAGAAAAAGAAAAACAAAAAAACTGGACAACCCCTCAGTGATGTCACTTACAGAAAAGCAGGGGTGAAGCTAAAGTATGAGGTTATGGATGCCGCCATCTTTAGGCTAAGATAATGTTCAGCCAATTCATTTAGACTTCATTTAGATTTTGATGATCATTTAAAGAAATGAGATGCAAAATCACTCATCCACCTACCAGTTTTCATGAACTGGGAAATGAGCCTCAGAGAGTTGTTTTTTTTTTTTTAAACCAGGCTGTAAACACTATTTCTGTGGTGATCTTAGACTTTTCAGTATGATAATTGACTCACTCTTGCAACCAGCTGGTTGTTTGAGGTACTGCAGCATCAGGCCATTCAGTTTTGACTACATCTTCACAGTTTTTTTTTTTCAGTTGTTAACAAGTTTGTGTCCGATCTTCAGCTTCATTTTCAAAACTCTAAATACAGTTTGCACACTAGCGGCCTGTTGCAGCCATACAGTTTGCACACCAGCGGCCTGTTGCAGCCATACAGTTGACACATTTGAGTGGATTTCTACAATGTTTACATTTTTCTTTACATACAGAAAAACACCAAAAGTATGTGTCTTTTATGTCTTATTTGCAAATGCTTACACACAGCATGCCAGAAATGGAAATCTAATGTCCAAATGCTTAAATACAATACAAACCCCTTAGTTCAGCAATAACAACACAACGGTTACATGGGTGATAATTGTTGACACTGAACAGATAATTGGGAAAAAAAAACAGAAAAGGAGAAATCCAAACAAACCATCTCCAATTTCGATTGGATAAGTTGACAGATGTTGGCAGTTTGATGTTTTGTTGTATTTAAGTGATTACAGATTGGGTAAAAGCATATTACCAGCTGGGAATAAATGTAGGCCTGTGCATCTGCAACAATTCTTGTAGAATTTCTACGGAACATTCATTATGTCATGTAAAATGACTGAGTCATTTTAGAAACTGCACACATCACTGTAAACACTCACACAAATATAATTGGTTAAATGGAACCGGGGTTTTGAAGTCAATGTTGTGCATAAGTCGTGTATTTGAAATACATGAAAATGAATATAGTTTCAGAAATGCCATCACTTGTTAGCATTTTGAAAGTCAGTATGCACTGACTGACTACATGTTCACTGTGTAAAGAAAACACATGCTAGTGTTCGCTAAAATTATTTGATTTTGAGCCAGATTGTCTTGTTTTGTTAACAAAATGTGCTTTTTTTAAAGAAAACTAATTGTTTGGCTAATTGTGTGATGTAGGTGTTTTGCTGTGTTAAGAGTTTTGAAAAAGTATTTTAAGCATAGGTTAATGCTTGTTAGCGACTGAAAAAACTAATGTCCACAGGCCTCAGTTATCAAACCAGGCTAACATTAACATGTAGCCTATAGTGTCAATAACTTAAGGCATAGATATAAGAGGGATAGGCATAGATATAATAATTAGTCAATCAACAGACTAATATCGACAGACTAATGTCTGTGTGTGTGTGTGTGTGTGGTTAAGAGGATGTACTATGTTTTGTGTATACTATGTATTACTGTGTATTTAATATGTGAATATGTATTAATATATATTTTTGAGGGTGGGTGTGTAGTTTAGCTTTTACTGTGTGTGTGTGTGTGTGTGTGTGTGTGTTTGTGTGTGTGTGTGTGTGAGAGAGAGAGAGAGAGACGGAGAAGGAGGGAGAGCATGAATGATTGCTAAATGTGCATCGTCTTTGTACATGTACTTATAGATTGGTTGATGAGGTGATACGTGTGTGTGTTAACCTTGTTGATAATATTGTGTGTGTATGTGTGTGTGTGTGTGTGCGCGCGCACGCGTGTGTGTATTTGTGTGTAGGAGCTGACAGGCCTGCGGTGACAACCTGCGAGTTGTGTAAAACGACACTAAAACTGGACCTAAACGACTTTGATCTGGACGAGTGTTTCCGTCAGACCTCCCAAGCACAGGTGCGTGCTGGGTAAACTAATCAAACTCGACGAGCCTGTCCACAGCGGTTAACGCTGAATGCCTAGCAACTGCACATGTCAACATAGAATAGCAGCGCACACTTGAGCACTTACAATGACACTGCAGTTTGGCAGATACTGGAACTAAAGCACTTGAGCACTTACAATGACACTGCAGTTTGGCAGATACTGGAACTAAAGGTGGGAGACAAAACAAATGGCTTCTACTACAGTGCTACTTCATTGCTCCATGCTAACTGTGGAGGACTGGAAGATGTGCAAACTGACTTGGAATCTTTGGCTGTTCGATCATGATTAAATGCAGTGCAGCATTTAATCAGGGTGGAAGCCCTGTGTAATCCCTCATGGCCTCTCAAAAAACCCTCAAAGACTTTAGTAGCACAAATCAGCCCCATGATTGGCTAATTCATGTCAGTTAACTGTTTTTGGGCTTAGAAGGGAGAGTGAGATCCTACGGCTAATTTTCCTCCTCTCTTCTCCTCTCCTCTCATCTCTCCTCTCCTCCTCTCATCTCTCCTCTCCCTCTATCAGAGAGAGCTCGGTGGCCCAGGCTGGGACCTACTGCTGCAGTTTGATGAGCGCTTCTTAGGCTTCATAGCGGCCTTTGAGGCTCACGACGCCACTGCTCAGGTCAGACACACACACACACACACCTACGACAGTACCATCAGCCACAGTGCCAGATGGGTGTGCTACAGTGTAAGGTTGCTGGCTTACCCAGGTAACTTCAGGAGCAATGGCTAATCCTAAAGGAGGAATCTGGTGTGACTCAATCAGTAGTCATGTTTGATATTGCTGAGAGCTGTCGGTAGGTATGAGAACGAGACAATTTGATACATCATAGACCAAATGGCAAAACGGCAGGAAACGCTAACTCAGTGTCATACCTACCGACAACTCTCAGCGACGTCACACCAGATTCACCCCAGATTTCTCCTTTAAAACAACATGTCACTTCAAAATAGAAACTCACATTAAGAACAAATGGTCCCAACATTACCTGGGTTAGCCAGTAACCCACAGAGACTAGCTCTGCAGTTTTCTGTAAGGCATATGATTCCTGTAGATTGAAGCATTTGAGTCTTGATTCGAATCACTTCCCAGTTCTCGAGTCCCACCCCCACTCATTGGTGCCCTATGAGCCTCACAATCTCCTTTCTGATTGGCAGTATTTGAGGCAGTGGGTGGAGCGTACCACTGAGAGGGCCAGTTCCATGAGGCGGGGCCCAGGAACTGTTGCAACCACATCATCTGATTCCGAGTCCTAGACATCCCTCTAAGGTCTGAGAATTAAATTATTAAAAGGAGTTTCGTATCTTTTTCCTGTTTTGATTGTTTGCTTGTTTACACAAAAACAATGAAATACAAAAGAGCACTTTAACAACTTGAATTTAATTAATTTAAATTTATGGTATTTATACTGTATTTATTCACAGCTAATCAGTTTTGAACATTTTTCAAGTGAATGCTTTTATGCAGTAATTACTGAACGTCACAGCCTAAATATTGTCACAAAAGGAAATAAATAAATAAACTGTGTGATTGATGTTCTCAACGGTAATACACAGTCTCTGGTGTAAACCTAATGTGGTAAACACTGCTTAATGCTTTCTCATCATAACGGAACAGATTTTCTTGGGTTTTCTGAGCATCACACACCCTGTTACCCTGGTACAAATGCCTGGGAGGAAGACAAACGTTATAGCTAACAATTGCTCCTAAATGAAAATAAATCGAGAAATGTTCTCTAACCAAGATGTGACACAAAAATTCTGCCAACCAACACGACTGCTCTAGACTTATAGCACAAAGCTTCCAGAACATTCTACTTTGCAGTACTTCTGTTCCAGAACATGGGATAACTGGCCTTTGCAGTGGTTCTGTGGTCCGGTTCTGATGTTGGACTTCACACCAGACCATCTAAGTTGTTGGTTACATGCATCAGTATGACATACGCAAACTCCATCGTGCTTTGGGTGGAGATGCCCGTGATTAGGCTCAGCTCCTGCACTACCTACAACACCAAGAATACAACAGTGTACATCAGACTATTTTTATGGTCTCACCAAAGATCATTGAATACCGACCAAGATAGAGTAACATAATCCATTACAATGGGAGCAAACGTGAATAATTCCGGTCAGCGTAAGTGGGAGTGTCACATAATGTCACAATATAAACTTTTCAATGATCTTCTGTATCAGCATATGAGGGCTTGACTCTGGTTCCCCCCCCCCCCCCCCCCCCTTGTGAAACAGAACACAGAACTTAACGGACGTTTGTGCCTCTCGCACCACCTCTACTCTCTCTGGTCTGAACCTCTGAAAAAACTGCCTGGCGAACATTTTGTCAGTAGACGTGCTCTACTTTTGTATTTTGAGCAAATATTAAATTTAGCAATTTATCCTAATCCTAATCCTTATGAAATGAGAATGAGTGATGCACGATTTCATTTAGGATTCATTGAGAAATTACAGAGGGTTTTAGATTTTAGAATGAGTATGTACTGCATGTTAGAAGTTTCACATACCTGTTCCCAGGTAGAGAGGTCGAGGATGAATGCAGCTGCAGCAATAACTCCAACCCCCAGAAGCATGCAGTCCTCTGTCACCGCTACGAACTTCTCTCTGTTCACACAAACACACAGAACAGAGCAGAATGCTAGAGTTAATCAGTTGTCCAGCCTCTATGCTTGGAATCTGCTTCACACACACACACACACTACACACACTACACACTACACATACACACACACGCAGACACACCCACATACACACACACTACACACACACAGAGCTTGATACCTGTGCTCCTGTGTTGTGGTGGTGCCCCTGGTGACCACCTTGAGTAGTGCTTGGTAGACAGACGTCCTGTGGAGAAATGTAAACTGCAGCACAGCCTTGCACAGGTGGTGCATGTCCTCTAATGCCATTGAACACTCATTGTGACCTGTTGAGAAATTCAGAAATAATAATATTCAAATGACAAATTTAGATGTATGTAGTATGTAGTTCTTTTTTTTTTTTTTAACCAAATTGCTATTTAACCTAATGGAGGTGCCTATAGATGTGTTTAGAATGTAACAACAGAAAAACAGGTAGACATAAGATGGGTTTCCATTCAATTTATTTGCATTTCATATTCGCATTAACAAAAATTCGACTCAAGATATGCACGTCTACATGCGTTTCTATCAACTGTGTTGTGTGAATAAAAAGAACATTAGGCTACTCAAGTTACGTGTTCAAACCAGCTATGGAAACAACGTCTGGACGGAACAAGATAAATCCACAATTATACACAAATGAAACTGTTTCCATCGACTTTAACTGCATTATGCCCAAGAGTTAATCCACCCCGCTCCAGCACATGAGATATATATTCACACTGGGGAAGTGATGCATATTTGCAGGTGTTTCCAACCAAGGATTTCTTATTCACATAACTTAAATGCGCATCAGCTAGTTGATTGGAAACCCAGCTATTGAGAGAAAGAGAGAAAGGGAAGAAGAGAGAGAGAGAGAGGAACTCACTTAAGACTTCCAGAAGTGTCTCTATATAAATGAGGGGATTTGTTGTGCTCAGACTGAAGTTGAGAGTTTTCATCACCAACAGTTCAGAGCTTGTGAGTTTCTCTTTGGTGATGGTATAGCCAGCAGACAGCACAAACCTCATAGCGATGTTATTGTCCACAATCTACAGGTGACCAAAGATTAAGCCTAAAATTGGGTCCTTTTAGCACATGGTCACCACAACATGCACATAAAGAGATATTATTGTGCCCCCTGACCGATAGCTAACATTTCATTTGATGGACTATTGTTCCACATCTACACGACTCTGCCTGTCTTTCAAAGTAGAAACCATGGCCCCCACACAAAAATATAATGTCATATGTCAAAGTAACTTACAATGTGTGGATGTCCATGTCTGTAGGCAACACATACTGCATATGACACATTTCAATATATGTATAGGCTATATGTCCTATTATTTAATATATATTATATGTACATATACGGCCATTTATTACATTTTTCTATGGGACAGCCTACCTTACAGTGCAGAGAGAGCTTGCTGGCTAGCTGGACACAGGAGAGAATAATTAAGGGGAAGTTTGGTCTGAGGTTTTGAAGGACCAGCTCCTCCATGCTTCCATCTCCGCCACCACTGGCGCCTTGAGCAGTCGGGACAGACAACAGTTCCTCAATGTGTTTGATCATGAACCTAGAAAAGAGGAGAAACTACGCTACGTGAGTTAGGCTCCGTGGGTGTCAAGCACAGCATTCATGAAAAACAACAGCAACAGCAGAACATATACTGTATACTGACTCAAACTGTAAGCTATGAAAGCTGCAAAAGACTTCCTACCGCTCCAGGATCTCCACAGCATGATATCCAACCAACGGATCGAGTTTAAACTCATTACAGAGAAGGAAGATATACTCTGATAGAGACCAACACAGAGGACGAAAAATAACTTGCACAGGCTATATCCCAGGGGTGGCCAAACTAAGGCCCGGGGGCCAACTGGGGCCGGTTGCTCTCTTTCAAGTGGCCCAATATGAATTAAAAACAAAATGTAATGTGGCCCATTGTTACATTCATCTAATATTATTTCATCACACATCATAGTCTCAGCATTGTCACAGTGATTTTTAACAATTTCTGGAAAAGATAATCTGCTCGAAAAAGATGCCCATCTACGTAAGTTAGTGTGACGTGTCAATAGTATCATTAAGCACGATAGCATAATATAGAATGTAACTGAAATTCTGCATTGGCCCACGGCAGATTTTCAGTAGGCCTACGTGGCCCACAAACAGAAAAGTTTGGTCACCCTTGCTATGTCCAGACCAAAGTTTGCTAATCAGCTACCAAATGCATTGCACCCACCCCAACTAAATTAGTCCTAATGCTTAAATTAGGGTATACTTACCGACCAATCTTTGATTCTTGAAATCTCCACTGTTAGCTGACAAGCTTTCCAAGTTCAATTTGTTTATGTTGTTGATATTGGTGAGGGAATCAGACAGAATATCAAATGTTACCTCACCAAATTTGAGATTTTTTTCACGCTCAGATGACAGTGACATAATAATATTGACTTCTGAACAACAGGCTACTTATAGTGTTTGACCTGTTTCACAGGGAAATGTTTTCTTTTTTTTGAAGACTAACTAGATTAACGAAATGTTTCAGTATCCTAGAAACGCGACAGGTGACGCTATCCGTTCAAAGCATTCCCCCGAACTACTGCTGCGCATGTGCAATAAGCGCGATGTTGCGGAGCTGTCTGCCGTCTCAGCAACCCCACTCTGGTCCCACGTACCCAGAGACCTGGGTTACTGGGTTACTGCCAGAGTTGTGAGGAATGAAACAGGTATAGCCGCAGTTAGATGTGTGTGTGCAGCTGATTATGAGGGCGTTTCAAAATCTACCCTAATTTAAATGGACGTGGGCTAATTCTCAATTGAAATTGTGAATTTTACAGTTACTTGGTCTGTATGAGCTTTGATCTAGATCATGTGAAGCGTGACTTTGCATAACACGTCCACATAAAAAAACCAACTAACAGTTAGTGGCGTAAGGCAAACGCACGGGGTCCCCCTGCAGGAAACCAAACCGTGCCAAGGCCCGAAGTCCAACAGGGGTAGATAGGCCTCATGCGCGCGCGAAGCGCAGTGAGATACGCCTGCCCTGATCACAGAACTTGCATTCTGGAGAGCGTGCTTCACATGATTATATAGGACAGCCTATCAGTGAATGATCGAAGATCATCAGTGTGTGGAGTAGGAGTTGGTGAATCTGCGCGCCCAGAAGAAGTCAAAGGTGCGGACGACTCGTTTTTTCAGACGAATTATAAGCACAATGAAACCTATTTTTAACCTCTTACTCACCGCAGGTGTTTTACATTTGAGCCTGTCGACGGTAAATAATGGTAAGTAGTCATTAGTCACCAGTAAGTGGAAGAAGTCGAATCTGCCATTGACAATCTGACAATACCGTTTGCGTGCTGTTTGGTCATTTCAAAAGTGCCTTTATATGTAGGCTACGTTGTTTTTTTTCCATGAACTAATGGCAAACGCACAGCAAGGAGAAACAACACGGAAGGCTAAATGCGTTGACATGATATCAGTAAATGTTCATCAGTGGACACTAACTGAATGACTTTTCAACATCTTGATAATCATACAGGACCTCTGCTCCACACCAAACTGGGACTCCTTAGAGGGGAATATATGCGAGTACATGGAAAGACCACAGTAGTTCATGCATACCTGAGTGTGCCTTTTGCCAAAGCACCAGTGGGAAACTTAAGGCTGGCTCCACCACAACCTTTGCAAGGATGGGAGGGAGTCAGAGATGCCACCCAAATGCCCCCCATGTAGGTTTTGTTTATATATAGAATAGATAGATAGATACGATTTCACGTTGGTCCAATGTAATGCTACACATCAAGTAGAAAATGTCAAAAAATAGGCTTTAAACCTGTGTCCACTTAAGGTGTGTACAAGACAAAAGTATTATTGCTGTGGCAGAGATGGTCAGCATGATCATGGATGACCCTGGGGTGTCTGAGGACTGCCTATACCTCAATGTGTATACCCCTGCTCAGCCTTCCAAAGACACAAACCTACCGGTAAGTTGACAGATGTAAAACAGTTCAGGTTATGCTATAAAATTGAGTTGTTTCCAGTGAATTGGTGAATTAAAGAGAGTTATTTACATTTAGGCTATGCATTTAACAGAGGATGAACATTCAAGCTACAACACAATTAAAAACACTAAGAGTACAACTTGGTAACAGGAAATTGGCAGGAGATGATCGTGCAGGAATGTGCAATGGAAAGAGAGCGAAAGAGAGAGAGTGTGTGTGTGTGTGTGTTTGGTTGGTTTAGAGATTCTCAGAAGAACTGGGTCTTCAAGAATATCTTATTGGAGAAGGTATCTCCTACTCTGGTAGCACTTGGAAAGTTATAAGTGTTATGTTATGATTATCTCTTGTGATGGTTGTCTGATGAGTGTCCTGTTATGATCGTGGTAATGTGCACATCTTACAGGTGATGGTTTGGATCCATGGAGGAGGGCTGGTTTATGGAGGTGCCGTCATCAGTGATGGATCTGTTTTGGCAGCGTATCAGAATGTAGTTGTGGTGGCGATTCAGTACAGACTGGGCATGCTGGGATTTTTCAGGTGAGATTAGAGCTGTGGACTAAATAGATTTTTGTTCATTATTATGATTATGGATCCCAGTGATCACAAAAATAACAGGAACAAACTAGTTTTTCCATGTAGCAAGTAGGCCTAGACTATTCTGAGCTGCTTGGTTGAATGGTACATACACACACTGTATAAGGGAGACGGGTGGGGAAAGTGACAGGAAATGTCCAGGAAATTCTCAGTTTAAAAATTTTTTACAATTGTGTTTCCAAGTTCCAAAGATGAATAATCGTATTAAATAATCATGATTTCAATATTGATTGATTATAATTTTTTCTATAATCGAGCAGCTCTCGGAGAGACTGCTGTACGTAATGAAGAGATTGCACTTAAAGCCTATTCCCCTCACAAGCCTATTCACCTATATTCTCTGTGTTTATTTCTGCGCACGTGCCAGTAGGTTGGAGGCTCCATTCACCTTCAGGCAGCTATTTTAGAATCTATTTGTAAACATGGTAATAACACAATGAGGCACAATGAGCTAATTACCGGTTTAAATCATGTTTTTAAGTATTATTTGAGCAGTCTAGCTAAGATATTTACATCGTTCAACGCAATGCATCTTAAACGGTAAATTCGCTGAGAGACCCTTAAATCACCCCACAATTAGCCATTTAACCATAAAAGTGTTTACAAAGCTAGCAAATAAACCTTGCATAATGAGAATCTTGCATAATGTACCTTTAAACGACCTGGCAACAGCCGCACATCTGACACTGGAGATGAGTCTGGTGTGAATACAAGAATACCTGTAAGTATCTGCGATCGCTTGTAGTGTGAAGGGGGGCCTTATGACCTTTGTCACCCAATGGCGACATTTTATCAGTTTGGATTTCATCGTTTTCAATACAACCCCACACACCAGCATCAAACTTTGCTACTACCACGACTTCAATTATGATCTGAAGTCTGCCACCGCGACTTCGATTACGATTTGAAGTCTACTACTGCGACTTCGATTGAGATGCCCAGTAAAATTCATTGTTTACTGGATACTTCAGTTTTCAGTTAAAAATTTCAGTGGCAGTGTATGCGGGCAATGGGCATGCCACAGAGTAATGACCATCAACATTATTGATTGGATCATGTTTCTCCTTCAAACACGCCCTCCTGCTGGAAATAAATATTGATCAGTAATTCAATGCATGTTTCAGCAGAAAAGCCCTTCATTTTCTTGCCGTTTGTGTGTAAATGTAAGCCACTGCTTTATGTCACTGCACTGTTAATACTGGATGGTTCAGATTAAGGCCAAATACCCACAGCTTTCCTGTCTGGTTTTCGAAACACAGCACTGGGGATGGTAACGCTCCAGGAAACTTGGGTCTTTTGGACCAGGTAGCAGCACTGCAGTGGGTCCAACAGAACATCCACAGCTTCGGAGGAGATCCATCCTCTGTCACCATATTCGGAGAGTCTGCAGGGGCTGTTAGCGTGTCTTTTCTGGTAATAGACATTTGCTTACATCAGTGACTCTGTGTACATGCACTTCAGTCTCCCGAATATGAGGCTTTCTAAAGAGGATTCTAAAGAGCTGCACTTGATTGTCTTGCCGCTTGGCAGCGTTCCATCTTGCATGTTGCTAGAATCTTTCCCTGCAACTGTCGGAAATCACGATATTGGTGTTTACATGCTACAGTATCCACCTAGCATATTCTCAGAACTTCTCAGAAACCGTTGTAAGGGCTTATTCGGGATACAGAATTTGAGAAAAGGTGTTTACAAGCATAAATGCAAACCCGGGATACTTAATATACCAATCATATTCGACATACTTAAATGCATGTACACATAGTCATTGGCACACAAGAGCTAGCTGATTTCAGAATAGCTGATACCAGAACAATACAAGCCATAAACAAAACACAAATAGTGGGACACAAATGTTTCAGAGACCTGCACCAGTCTCCTTAATTAATATCACTTATCAAATATCATCATGATTAATATTACTGTAATATTTAATATCTTAATCATAATATTAAGTTTTACATTTATTGTTTGGGTGTGCAATATATTTCAATAGGTTTAATACGAGATTTAAAATGACTGCTGTGAAGAATAAAATTGAAAATCAGGAAGTGAAAATGCTGGCCTGTATACAGTAGCCTACATGTACAGTGTATATGTACTGATGAATGTTGTTTGTCTTGGTATTAGGTTCTTTCCCCACTAAGCACTGGTCTTTTCCACCGGGCCATAGCAGAGAGTGGCACAGCACTCATGATGCCCTTGAATATCCCTGATCCTTGGACCTTGGCAATGGTTATTATTAACCTATCTTCACTAAGGCATAGTCTGTCTGAGTCAAATACTATGACTCATAGTATTAGTGTGCTGTACCTGGGTAATTTCATTGAAAGCAGACTTTTTTTGTCACATCTATAAAGCCGCAGGTATTTATTGTGAATTATTGTGATTATTATGAAATTTGAGGATTTGCTAAATTCAGCTGTAGAGGTGACACAAAATAAAATGTACAACATATTTAATTAAATAAAACTGTATTTGTATCAGGTACTGTCACATCCATAGCATGAGCTTGCCCATTTAGAATTACCAAGAGACTAATCTCAAATGCAGTCTGGATTCTAAAGCTCTCTTTCTACCTAGGCTGTGGCCAGTGGAATAAATTGTGAGGGCACCAAGCCGGACCAGATTGTGGATTGTGTGATGAGGATGTCAGCTGAGGAAATTGTGAAGTTTCAACAGGAGGTTAGAGATTATACAGTTCTAATTGATATAATAAGACAATTGCTCTATGTCTTGTCTAAAAGCACTTGAGTTTCCCCCCTGGGGAATCGAGAACTGGGTACCAAGAACCGAGAATCTAATGCATCAGTCTACTGGTATCGTATGTCTCTGCCCTTATCAGTCCCTGTTATCAGTGCCAACATGTTCTTGAGGTCATGGGCAGCTGGTCTTTCTGAAAGTAGACAACTGAAATAGACAACACAGTTCTACAGAGTTGTGGGTGGTGGTAGCGTAGTGGTTAAGGAACCTGGCTAGCGTGCAAGAAGCCTGAAAAGTTGTGGGTTTGAATCCCAGCTGCCACCGTTGTGGCCTTAAGCAAGGCACTTAACCCTAAGTTGCTCTAGGGGAGACTGGCCCTGAACAATTGATAGTTGACAAGTTGTAAGTCGCTCTGGATAAAAGCGTCTGCTAAATGCATAAATGTAGGTCGTTTACCTCATTCTAATAAGCCGTTATGGCCACCATGGTTACATAGGCTACATTATAGGTTCATGTGTTGATACTGAAATTCTGTGTAGTACTGTTAGGAATTGATAAGAGAATTGATAAAGAATTAGACCGATAAGCTGGATCGACAATGATATCAGTATTTATGAAATCCTATCAATTCCCACACCTAACCCCTTGGGTCAGTAATTAAAGTTGATCCTATCCTATCTTATCCTAATACATCTTACACACGAGACAGAGATGAGCTGAGCTATTTCATACATATCACACAAAGGTTTTGGTAATATATAATATGACTCCAGCCTGATTCTCACCCATACTAATCTGCTTTGAGATGCATAGCAGATCAGTACGTGTGAAAACCAGGCTACTATGACACAGATTTAAATGTATTTGGAATTCCTATAATGAAGTACCTTAAAAGTGCTTCACATTTTCTATTTGTACATTTTCGGTTATTATTCTTTTACAGCATCCAGAATTGATCTTTGGTGTGGTGAAGGACGGCCACTTCCTACCAAAGGCAGTGGAAGACCTTCTGGTCTCTCATGAGTTCAATAAGGTGCCATTAATCAATGGTGTTACCAACCATGAATGTGGCTGGATACTACCTAACGTGAGTGAATGCACTATGTTTTTGTCTATGTTTTTGTGTACTGTGTTTGTCTCTTTTATCCAAAGAGACTGTAAACATAAACGAATGTGATATCCACCAAAATCGCTGACTGTACCTTTAAACCGACCAGTGCTTGGGTAAAATTTTTAAAATGACAATTTTTTAAACTACTTGTTTTTTATGTATTAAATGTACATATATCCTCGCATTTCAGAAATGTTCACAGTACTCCATACTGGTAACACATTGATCATAATGCAGTGTTTTCAGTAGGTTTAAATTGTTACTGTTACTGTGCATGTGATTTTCAGTTTATGTTACCACCAGACTGGATAGAAGGGATTGGTCGTGACACAAGCAAAGCCTACATTGATCTCTTCTACCCTCACGTAAGAATTGAGCCTCAAATGATGCTGACCAAAGTAAAATATACCAACACTGAAAGTGAATCTGTTACACTTTTATTAGTAATTATGCACAGTAAACGCACAGTATCCACATTCTCAGAGAGTGTTTTTGTCTGTGGTTACAATAAGTCTCCTTAGACGATGAGCAAAAGTCTACTCAGGCCATCTTTGGCTACTTTTTATGACGCTGAAGTAAATGTTTATTTTTTCAGCCAGTCAAAGAATTCATTCAAAGTCAAGAATTGATTTTATTACATTTATTATGAATTGCATAAATACAATGTCTACAATCTGATATATTTGTTATGCCTGGTTACAATGAGTCTAGTAGCATGACATGCAAGACCTATCCAACTCTGATTCTCTTTGAGTGTGTGTGTATATATGTGTGTATATATATATACTTTTTTTTTTTTTACAGCCAGACAAACAATTCAGCACTCCACTGATAATGAATGCATACACAGGGAATGTAGAGGACCGCATCAAAAACAGAGATGGCGTCATGGAGTTCTGTGGAGAAGTCATCTTCACCATCCCTGCGATCAGACTATCCAATGCTCACAGAGGTTTGAGACTGACCTATTGAGATACACTTTCATTGGACTTGCTGTACTTGCAGTGTTAAACAAAGATGCATTGACCTTTAAAAGAAACATGAAGTGGCACAAGAACACATGAGCTACAGTACTAGCAGCAGATCACAACAAAATAGAAAGAGAGAGAGAGAGAGCGCTCCAGTTCTGTAGTGTGCACAGTGCCTGATGGTGCCGGGCACATCTATAAGAATCTGTGGCCCAAATTAGAGAGGTATGCACAGCTCGGCAGATATCAGCAAAATCAGCAAAAGTGCCATCAGCAGTGACAGCTGACAGTCTGTATCGTGGTCAGTTCTCTAAAGTCGGTGTGTGCACACTATTATCCTACAAACACACACACACACACACACTATTAAAGGGGACAAAAAATGGATGAATGGAGTATTGTACCTTGTTCTCTGATGTTAGAATAAAGTCAACTTAAACTTATCAAAAATATGTTCATGCAATAAGTGCGATTTTACAAGCCCAATTAAAAGCTTATATTTAGGCTGGGTATTGTCCTTTTGGCTAAAAGGCATCCTCCATGGCAACCATAATTGAACTACAATTGCTTTGTCCTATTTGACATCACATGTAGGCTTTGTTCTAATTCGGCTACTTCTAAGTTCATATCATTCATATCAAGTTTTTCATATGAAGGAGGGCAAAACCATGCCACATGTTCATGATAGCATTTTGACCGTGCACAACCTCTCCTAATTCATCAAAGCAAAAGCAAAATGATTTTTTGCTTTTCTTCCCACAGACTCAGGAGCACCTGTTTTTACCTACGAGTTCCAACACTCCCCAAGCCTACTTGCTCAGAGACGTCCCAACTTTGTCAGAGCAGACCACGGAGATGACGTTCCCTTTGTATTTGGAAGCTGCTTTGCAAACAGCCACATCAAGTTCAACGGTAAAGTTTAAAGCTTGCAAGTCTACAAACAAAACATGGGATCATGCACAATTGATCTGTTAAAAGATTTTATGCCATTTTGTAACAGGTGTGTTTTCGTGTGGTCTCATTATGCTTCTCTGTTTATCACAAGGCACCTTTACTGAGGAGGAGGAAGAGCTGTGTAAAACCATGATGGCGTACTGGGGAAACTTTGCACGCACTGGGTAATTTCAGTCCACAAAGCAAATGCATGTCTTAACACTGAGAACATAAATACATAAACATACATTTATGAGACACTTACATTTGGCAGCTATCAGTTATATCAGGGTTTCCCCTTGAGCACCTAGCACAACGGTAGCAACCAGGATTTGAACCCACTATTTCCAGGCTACTAGCATGCAAGCCAGGTTCCTCAACCACAACACCACCACCACCCCATGCATCACATTCATATAGTGTCAGTCTGAAGTAGCATTGGTGGTTATGATTTGGCACCGGGAAAAGAAAGTGCTGCCACTCAATTTCTCATTTAGCTCCATCATTGGTCAGGGAGCTATCCATAGGCTCTGGTTGGCACTGCCTCTGAGCTGTGTGGGCCAATCAGCGAACAGAGGGAGGGCTGAAAGCAACTTTTTTGTATTCACCTGCTCTGTATAAACATATTTTTGTGTGCGTGCTTCTTTTTAAGCTCAAAATTTTACTGATGCTTATCAGATTCGGTGTGTGTATAGTCTTGCTTTAGAATATATTGTGGAGCCTTAATTAGCTGCATGATGTGTGCTTTCTTGCATTAATGTATTGGTCCGTATTTTTAGTCCATACAGTCTTACTTTAAAATATATTATTTAAGAATATATAATTCAATTCAATTCAATTCAGTTTTAGTTATACAGCGCCTTTTACAATAGTATTGTCTCATGGCGCTTCACAGAAGGAGCACCCAAGAGCAACAGGGGCAAGGAAAAACTCCCTTATGTTCAGTTAATCTAGGAAGAACCCTTGGGCAGATCCACGACTCAAGGGGCTAACCCAACTGCCAGGGGTCATGGAGAAAAATTACAATCAGTATTAACCATGACAGACTATAAGTTGATTGATTGAATAATATATTACATACCCTTAATTAACCAGTGTGTGCTTTCTTGCTTTAGATTATTGGTCCTTATTTGATTCCATATTAGTAAATATGATCATTATTGACCTTTAATTAACTGCAGAGTGTGTGCTTTCTTGCTTTAGATCCCCTAATGGGCCTGGTCTGACCCACTGGCCAGCATATGGTGATGGTGAGGAGTATTTAGCCATTGGGCTAAAGCAGCAGGTTGGACACAGCCTGACGGCTGACCACTTCCTCTTCATGACCCAGACACTGCCAGAGAAGATCCAGGAGATGAAGGAGAAGCAGCAGACTCACCGCACTGAGCTGTAGAGGGACCATCTATGGATAGCCTATTAAATGAAAAATTAATCAAACATTCGTAACTGTAAATCAACAATGATCAAACACAGGGTCGCCACTAGAAATGTTGGGCCCCATGACAGAAAATGGCCCCCCCAGGCATTGATTAGATATTAGAATGTCTCTGGGGCCCCCTGTCAGTCATCCTAACTTCACAGATCCAGTCATACATTCTTTCTTTCCTTCTTTTTTCCTTTCTACAAACCGCACTCAGTGACCTTGACCAACAGGGCCATTGATTGATTCACACTGGATTTCACCTTGGAAAACTGAAAAGGACTGGAAGGAAAACCGGCCATTTTCACCTGTTGTTCAGCATCACTGAGTGTCGTCAGTAGTAAAGCTAACCAATATGGAGCACTTAAATAGCCTGACAAGCCAAAGTATAACAAGCATATTCTGGCCTATACCAATAGCACTCAGTGACCTTAAACAACCAGGCTATGTGTGGAAAATAGCTGGAGTTTTTCTTTAACAAACACTTTACTATTTGTCTTGTGTACTGTTGTGTTGTGTGTCATGTGACTAGTATTGGGATACTGATGACTGATTACTGGAGATTTCTTTTCATTAATACAATTTGGATTCTCTTAACCAGTGTGTTATGGGAAAATTATTTTGCAGGGTTCCTGCGCCTCCTGGAATAACTGGAATTTTAGAGGTGGCTTTTCCAGCCATGGAAAACACCTGGAAATTGATTAATGTTAAAATGTATGAATTAATGTATTTATGAATTAGGAAAACTAATGGCCACTTGCGTACATAGTTCAATTAAAACAAGAGATCGTGGAATATGAGTAATACGCTATGAGTCATGGGGAGGCACTTAGTGACTGGCACCCAGGTGATTTGGGGCAGGAAGAGGTAGATTCCAGGAGACAGCTGTTATGAACAAAATGAGCAAAATGATGAATGATAATTGGGGAATTATGATCACAGGATCCACAGAGTTTGAATTGCTCTAATAATGAAGAGCACTTTAAAAAAACCTAGCAGAGTTTACTTTGCACCAGTAGATGGCAGTATACGCTGGAGAAGCGGAAACCCAGAGAGGAGGAAAGAGAACACTTACTACAGTGGGTAGAGGAAGTTAAGCCATGAAACAGTCATCTGTCCAGACTCTGTCCTCACTATCAGCATTCAGGGTGGGAAATCCACATGGAGACAGGATCTTTGGAATGAAATACATCAGCTGATTTTTAGAACCCTAGAATAAGTCAGTAGAATAATCCTTCTACAGTAGGCTAAGTTCACTTGGATTCCAGCCCAAACAGGCATTAAGGGCATTGAGGTAGACAGGTTGGCAAAATAAGCTCTGAAATCCAAGTTCCACTTGGAAGTAGAAATACAAGTTCCACTTAGCAAATCAGTGTAATAACTAAAGCTGGTATTCATAAACTCTGACAAGAGAAGCGGGATGAGGAGAAAGGTAGATATTTGTACACAATTCAACAAGATGGTGACAAAAAAGAAAAATAAACACTCACTGACACCACAAGAGGAAACCTGGTTCACTAGATGAAGAATAGGACATCGGCTACAGGATTTAACAGTGACCTACACATAATAACAAAACACCGGACTGTAACTTGCCCATAGGGCCAGGAACTGTAAAGCATGTAGGCCTACTACTATTGACAATAGGCCTACTCTGAAGAGAGAGAACCACTTAAGAGGGCAACAAAGAATTCTGTGACCCTGAACAAACTGTTGAGTCTACCTGGAACACAATCTTTCTCAAAGAATTGCTAAATCCTACTGCTGTGTTCGTTACAACTTTGGTGTTACTGTCAAAAATTACTGGAGCATTTTTAATTTCAGATAAAATATATTACCATCAAATGTTGTGATAGACGTCTGTATCAAGTTGCGCTCTCTTGAATATTACAAATTTAAAACTTTAGTGAACAAATTATAGCCTGTAGGCCTCACTGAACAAAGCCTATGTAATTCAGCGAGGGAGAGGTTTTAATGGAAAAAATAATATAGTGAACAGTATAGTTGAGAAGTGCATCACAACGCAAAATGTGTTTTATTGTGTAAAGAATGTGTTTAGAGTTTTGCAAAAAAGGGTAAATGAGTTTTGCAAACTGCACATACTCTGTCTGTGGTTTTGCTAAAAAAAAAAAAAAAAAGAGAGATTAATTCAATAAATGTGTTCAGGCATTTGAGAATTTGATTTAGAGCAGGGTTTAGTGTTTTAGTGAAGGATTGTTAATTGACGTCCCAATGAGATCACACAATCCAGTAGATGGTGCTAATGCACTTTGTATGCAAACACAGGAACCCACAGAAGCCACAGAACAACAGAGGGAGAAAAAGAAAACAACATAACCGCGCATGAGCTGATCAGTCACGTGGACATTCGCTTGAGTTGTTGTTGGCGGAAGGAACGAACGCACGTTACTGCAGAGATGGGAGAGTACAGAGTTCAGTCTAACCGGTATTTTTTCGGAGAATATGAAGATGACGGACTATTTGGAACGCATGCATATCTATATGAACCTGAGTATACGGATGAGCTGCGGGAGCGCGATGAAAGGGCTGCAAGAGAGAGGCAGCTTGCGGAGGAAGCTCGAACACAGCCCCGAACCTCGCGGAACTGGTGGTGTACCTGCCGACGCTGTAAAATTATGCCCACCGAAGAAGAGTGTTTATGTTGCAGGGAGTGGGACCTTTTGACCGGTGACACTCCAGATACAGGTTGTGTGGTATCAACCAAAATGTTTTCCGCCCTCACAAACAAGGCTGTGCTGGACACCTTTTTCCATATGCCAAAAGTCAATGGGAGCCCAAGACCAGTGCCGGAGGGGCCCGATGGAAAATTATCCGCTGAGTAAGTAGCATGCACACATTTGTACGTGCACGCGATGACGTGGAATGATATGTAGAATATTTCATTTGGTTTTAGTTTCTATGTTGGCTAAATCACTCGATCATCAAACTGTTGGCCTGTGGACCAAAGCCATCTATAATGACTAACATTGTACACCCTTGATTGCCTTCTTCTCTCTCCATTCCGTCACTCCCAACTCCCCTCTCTGCCCCCTCTGCACCTAGTCAGCACAGGTTTATGGCATACCGAGTTTTCCTGGAGTCGAGACTGCAAGGAGAGCCCCTAGGAAGTGATAGGCGAGTTCTGCCGAGCTGTGTGGTGGAAGCCATCCGAAAGAAGTACCCTTCACCGAGTGGAACATACGACAGAGTACAGGAGGCAGAGGAAATCTCCAGGATTATGTAGTAGGTTAATGCCCTGGGCCTACATGTAAATAAGAGAACCGGTTTTATCGCAGTATGATTATGTTTATCTGTATGTAAATAACAAAATCAGTTGTATCTAAAGGTAAAACTATGTAGCATAATCTTCATACCTTAGTTCACAACGTATGTAGCATGGAAACTGTGTCCAAACCTTAGTTTAAGACGCACTGTAAGCAATGTTCATACCATAGTTTAAGTATTGTACATACCTTTTTTTCAGAATAAAAACAATATCAGTCACCACAGTTTTTCACAGTCCTTCTCATTATAGGCTTCAATAACAATACAACACCACACACATTATAAAACAACACACATTACACCATATAACTACACAACCATGATGCTATACTATAACAACATACAATAACTACACATCTATTTGCAAAAAGAAAAAAGTGAACTTGGGAAGTTCACAAAATTAGTCACTGGAAGTGTGAGCGCCTGTGGGCCACCAGCTCTGGTGTCTCCAGGCTTGGAACTGGTGCTTTATTCTCCAGTCATCTGCTGGTGGATGTGAGGAGGGGTTGAGCAAGGCTCCAGTCCAGACTTTCTTCCTCCCTCATCTTCAAAACATTCTCTCTTAGGTCATGTTGGAAAAAGCCTGTGAGTTAGTTCCATAGAAGGGCTTGGTCTCCCACGCGGCTCTGTAAGATCCACCTAAATGCACATTAAGAAGTTCAGCAAAGCATGTTACAGGTAGGCCTATTTCCAGGAGCGGGGTTATCTGTTGCTTGTATGTAGTATGTATGCTTTTGGGGTGGCCACAGTTTCCCCTCTCCAAGAACACTGTTCTAACAACCTCCTGATAAAATATTCATTTCAGGGCCCAGTTTGTCAAACAGTGTAATCTGGATCAAAGTGGGGGAACAGATTAAACCACCAGTGTGGCCTCTAGCTTCTTCAGTACAGGATCAAGCAGGATTTCCTGGGAGAGAACATTCTAAATGATCATGTAATGCTCTGTGTTCAGCAGCAAATGGCCATTGGATACAGTTCTTCTCACAGCACATGAGGAAAAACACTGCTCATTGCATTAAGTTACTACTTCATGTTCACAAGACGCCAGTTTAATAGAACTGCTTGGTCAACCACGATTGCTTTGAGTGAAAAGGATGATAAGTACTCGGACACACCCACTAAAGTGAAAGAAACGTGCTTCAAAAGCCTTTGCAAAGCCTTTATACGAAGTTAAAACCAATATCGTTCAATCAGAAAACTGTAGCAAACCATGGCAAAACGGTACACTCTTGCCCCAGATCTGTGTAGAGCTGAGCCCATGCAATCCATTCCCAAATCAAAAACTCAGGAACCAATCACAACATATTTGCTTCTTTTTTTAGCTGTCAGTCACAGTTTGGTATATTGTTAAATTTATCACCTCAGACAGACCCAAGGACCACCACCCAAGATAATGTTGAAGATATCGGCCTAATGCTACCACAGATATCCAACCTGAATTTAAGCATGAATTAAGGTAGCCTGGTAATAAAACCAGACCCTCGTTCTACACTTCGTTTCGTACAGAGGGTCTGAACATTCCGTAGTAAGATTTGATTGCTTGCTTGAGGTGTTTAAGTTTTAAAAGACTGAATCAGCCCCTGACTGACAGCATTCTAGCTCTGCATTCAATGCCTCCCTCTGTTCGCTGATTAGACAGGTTAAAATGCCTCCTGAGACAAGGAGCTCAATGGGATCAAATCCAGACTAGCACAGTAGGGAGATGATAATCAAGTGGAAGTGCTAGGAAGGCATGGCCAGGCTAGGGTTAAGGTAGTGCCTTGCAGGCAGGTCTGAGGGCTGAAAAGACCATCGAGCCAAATACTATTGCCCGAGCATTTCTGTCAGTCTGCCAGCGGTGAGATGGCTGCGTCAAAGCTGGCTGTCTGCTGTGACCTTGCAGAGGACGGGAGGGACAGCAATGATTTATAGACTCGTTCTTGGAAGTACCCAACCAGATGCTTCAAAGCTTTCCAGGGAACAGACCGACTTATGTCATGGATGAGCCTGTCACAACTAACACGGGACAGATGTCAGATGACACACGGATGGGGACGGCTGGGAGAGGAAGAAAAAACAAAAAAAAACAGCTGATTGATGGAAACACTCTTTAGGCAAGATGACAGGGAACTTTCTCTCGCTTTCCAGGAGCAGTGGCGTCAGGCTTCCAGGAAAAACTAAAACGAGGCAGAGGTCCCAAGCGTCCCTTATGTCTTAGTACAGAGACCATGAAATCATCCCAACTCCCCTCCATTATGCAGCTCCCCTGACTGTAAATGACAAAGTATGTGTAAAGCCTTTTTGATTACATGTGAACATTGACAAGAATACAGACTGAATCCCTGTGTCCCTCCTAAGCCCTATCCCCTCAGCGTCCTTTCTAAACCCTATTATTGTTATCAAACCCTAGCCCCTTAGCGTCCCTCCTAAACTCTACCCCTTCTGAGGTTAAAGGGGATATCTGATGTTAATCAGTCAACACACTTCCCACTTCTTCCCACACTTCCTTTATATACTTAACTTGCATGAATCAACCATTCATCAAGTCGATTCATGTCAGTACAGTCTTTGAAGATGCAGGTTTCAGGTGTGGGTGTGTGTACGTGTGTGTATGCGTGCACGTGTGCTCGCACAACCCCAGTGTCTCTGGGTTGATATTGGGGGGGAAAAAAAGATCAGACTCGTAATCAATATTTAACTCAAACTTTATTCCAAACCACAGGTATGTAACTCCTGTATGAAGTATGCAGAATAGAATCCACCCAATCACAAGCGCCGTACACCTGTTGGTGCCTGAACACTTGGTTCAAAAAGGAGAGATAAAAAAGATAGAAAGACTTTGGTGCAGACAGCAAGAGAGAGACAGCAACAGCATCAGCAATCTTCTCCTATAGTCTTATTAGGAGAATCAACATCCAACCAACATCAGCATCTTCTCCAATAGTCGTATTAGGAGAATCAACATCTAGACATCTGAGATGAGAAGGGGATGAAGTAACTATTACTTCTTGACAATGTGCAAAACTTTTGTTTTGTTTGATTACCCCCCCTCCCCCATTCCAATAAAAAAAAATAAAATAAACAGCATCAGTGATTCCTGGACTAGCCAGTTTGCTATCAAATGCATTCACGCAAACACACACTTATACACACGCGGTTAAAAAGATCGTTCCCTTTTAGTCTCATTGGTTTTTCCGCTTACAAAGGCAGCTGGTAAGGGACACTTTTGGTCAGCTGGTAGGAGGTTCTCTTTCAAGTGTGTCAGCCAGAATAAAAGAACAAAGTTTTAAGATTGTCCTTGAAACATTTCTTTGGAAGAAAAACAAAAACAGACAAACAACTTCAAAACAAACATGGAGCCCACAAGGCAGCATATCACAAAGAAAGCAAAACAGAAAAATGACGTATAAAACTGACCCACATCCAAAGAGGAAAAAGAAAACAAACAAACAACAACAAAAACATTTTAAAAAAAAATACTGTACTACCTGGTGAAAAGACAATCGTACCTTGGATCCTTCCAATTCATGACACAGACATGAAGCATGATTTATGACAAATCTAAGGAAAAACACACTTAAAAGTCGACTAAAAAACATTAAAATACCTCCATTTAAATCTCGGCCTGTGATATTCTCTGCCTGAACACGACACATGGTTCATTGATGACGATAGGAATAATTACAATAAATAGCCACACTTTAGTATTGCAACCACCGGGGGGGGGGGGGGGGGGGGGGGGGAGGTGTGTCAGTGTGGAGAGAAGAGAGGAGAAAAACCCGCCACCCGATTAAGAAAGTTCTAGACAAAGAGCAGTGGATTACATCTAAACACTGACGTAGGTTTCTGTGAGGACACACACACACGGACACACACACACACACTTGCATATGGCCACACGTGTGTATGTGAACATTCTTGCATGCATGTGAACAAACACGCACATTCGCTTATACTAGTGTATGTGTACACACACACACACACCACACACACACACACACACACAGATGACAATGCCTCTCCAGGTCAGTAGTTTTGCTCTGGGGTGCTCCTATGATGCGTAGTTCACGGTGTTCAGTGCAGGTCTTTTCTTGGTTTTGATTCTCAGGGAACCGTACCGAGCCTACAAACAAACAAACACACACACACACACACACACGGATTGGTCATTCACGAGGATCAATAATCAACGATGTTAAAAATATTCTGAATAAAATATACAGCCCTACAATGTGTGTGTGTGTGTGTGTGTGTGTGTGTGTGCACACTTACGTCCTTGCGTATTTTGGAGCGTGTGATCTTGACACTCTGGGAGCGCCTGACTCCTCGGTGAGTCACTGCCTCGTCCTCTGAGAACACGGCCTCCTGATCGTCGTCATCGGTGCGATCGTCTTGTTCATAGTCATAATAGTCTCCTGAAGACAGCATAAACACACAAGCGCACACATCAACATCAAAACAACCACCATTAGTGGTCGATCATTAAACAAATAGGCGGCATGAGAATTTCAGTCTCATCATGACTCTCCCCAAGCCAGTTTGCTACCCTAATCACAACTAGCACTATGTGCATCGTCCGTGATGCAGTGGCTACTGAACCAAATTCTGGAAAAAGTCAAATCTTGTCTGCTTAATAAGCTGTTGCCAAAATATGGTGATTTTCTGTGTGTGGCCAAACCAGCGCTCATTAAGCCAGCAAAGTTGTTTGTTTTTTTGACAACCTCTTAGTGTGAGGTGTGTACGACGTGTGTATTTTTATTATTGAATGTGTGTGTGTGTGTGTGAGTGTGTGTGTGCACCAGGTCAGTGTCCTAACATAACTTCACTGCATGATTTAATCTAATTTTGGGGGGTCTTTTATTGCCTTTAATGAGACAGGCCGGTTGGGACGTGACAGGACATGTGTGTCAAAGGGAGAATCAGGAAATGACCTTCACCCAGAACTGACGCGCTCCTCTAAATATACCTTTCTACCTGTGGCGGACAGACACGCGTACACGTACATCAGCACGCGTCTGACAACGCAGAAACGCCAGTCTGCTGCGAGAAAAATCAATCAACTCTGCTTGCCTAGACACTGGTTTTCTCCAGAGCATGGTTCAGTAGTCTGTCGAGAGGGCATTAGTTCCAGTGGTTCTGTCCAGAGCATGGTTCAGTAGCTTGTAGAGAGTTCATTAGTTCCACTCACACTTGATCCCCACCCCACCACTCTCACACCTGAGCCCACACACACACACACACACACACACACACACACACACACACACACACACGCGCACACATTATTGGATGGGATTAGATTCAACTCACAGCACTGGTGTCCAGCTAACGAAACAGCAGAGGAACAACAGTGCACTTTTTGCAGACTGACAGTATTGCATAGCCCCTATTGCACATGCATCAGACATGCACGCATTTTACCTGAGCAAATGCAAATGCAGACATTCTGCAGTATCTGTAAGATGTCTTTCCACATCACAAAAATGTTTGTTACACACAACTGAGTTCTGATCAAAAGTTTGCTCTCCACAAGTATGATGCTTACAAAATGTGCATTTTCTATACATCACATGTAAACAGCAGCCAATGGAAAGGTAGAAGAGCATTCTTAGCCAGTATGGGGACTGTCAGTGAGGAGCTGAGTGAGGACATGCTGACATGGTGAATCCCACACGTGCCTGCGATGACTTCTCCCTTTTCACAACAACTTGGCCAATGCCAAAGACAGGACAGTCAGCAGCTGCCACTGCACTTCATACAAGCTGTCCCTTATTATCTCACACACACACACACACACACACACACACACACACACACACACACACACACACACAATCCATCAGATGTGATCAGGCACCCAGGCCTAGTGTCAGCCCACTCCTAGCATAGCATAATGTATTACCAAAGCGATTAAAACGATTAAAAAACAAAAAATGAAATAGGAATTCAACAAATAAATCAAACAAGGCAGGAGAGTGAAGTTGGTGCAGTTCTAGTTCTGTCCACCAGGGGGCAGTGCTGTAGCAGGAATGAGGCATGTTTTTCTTGCTGAGTGTTTCCTTTGTCTCCTCTCTCCTGTGTTCCATTAGCTCAGCCTAGCCTAGCCTAGCCTAGCCTAGCCACTCCAGCACTGCAGCCCAGCTCATCAGAACATTTCCACCTCCCACTGGGATTTAACCAGCCTATGGCACACCATGATGAATGTGGCCTCCGCTGGTTTTCACTCTGATATCGGGGCCACGCAGAGAGTCATCCCATGGGATAAGACCACAAGAGCACTCCAACGCAAACACAAGCTCAAACACACACACACACACACACACACACACACACACACACACACACACACAGATTTCATGTTTGATGTTGAGCGTGAGAATCATAGCGATTAGATCACGCTACTGGATTTTTAGCTGGTCAATAACCACAGGAAGAAAAACTATTTCATTGAGTGGGAATGAATGGCTACACCGATATGCATGTACACATTTCTCTGTGTGTGTGTGTGTGTGTGTGTGTGTGTGTGTGTGTGCTGGCTTCTGTGTCGGCATATTTCCACCAAAGGGTATCTGAGAGGTTGTAATACATATATATATATATATATATATATATATATATATATATATATATAAAAAACACATCTAAGTATATATGTGTGTACGTG
>PYXC01000453.1:770000-782500 GCA_015244755.2 Tenualosa ilisha
ACACACACACACACAACACACACACACACACACACACACACACTCTCACTTTCAAACTTACACGCACACTCACACACACACTCTCTCACTCACACTCATGCACGCACACACTCGCATGCACTCTCACACACACACTCACGCATACTGACACAGGGAGAATATGAAACACACAAACATGCCTACTTTCAGCCAGTCATTGCAAACACACACCAATACCTGCTTTTAGCACAATAACACACACTGCATTGACCAGTGTTTGGCAGGGAGTGTTACCCATCAGTGTGTGTGCAGGGATAATTAGTTTCAAATTTACACACTATATACATATAAAAATACAGTTTTTAAATACATTTTCACCACACACACACACACACACACACACATACGCAAACACTCACAAAAACACACAAACACACACTTCTTCAGTCTTATCCTCACACATCCACAACATTTGCCACCCCCTCTCTGTCTCTTGCCTACACATAAAAACTTCACACACAAATATACACACACACTGGGTGTGTGTGTTTGTCAACCAGAGAACAACAGACACTGTTTCGCTTCTCAAATATACACTCGAAGATAGACAGACAGACAGACAGACAGACAGACAGACACACACACACACACACACACTTGCCTTGACAGCTGCAGTGACAGCTGCTGTGGCGGCTATATTTAGGCCCTGCTTGCCGAAGTTCACCATGGTCTCGTAGCTGCGTTCTTTGGCCTGGACAATGTAGTCATCGATTTCCTTATGAAGACAACAGTTGGTCAAAGACAAAGACACACACACACACACACACACACACACAGTGTGTAGAGAGAAAGAAGAGAAGAAAAACATCAGGTCAGTCAGGCACGACACACACTATGTAAACAATTCCTGTTGTATGTGAATACACATGATCACATTAACGATGACTATGTTTACATGTACTTAAGTATCCCGAATATGACGCACCAAGTATCCTGAATCCATCTGTCAGTATCCCAAATAAACTGGTATGTGCGTACAGTACTCCGAAACATGGGGACACCTGCTCCTGATTTCTGACCTTTGCGGAGAAAGATTCTAGAATGCAGCGTGGAGGACGGAATGCTGCTAAGCACCAAGACAATCAAGCAGCGCTCTTTAGAATCCTCATGAGAACGCCGCGAAGAACGCCATGATCAGTGACCGGAATATTAGTATTTATCGTGTAAACAGGGATATTCACAACTTTTAATTAATTAACCTAATTTTCTGCATTCATGTAAACACTTTGTCCCGAATATGACCAAACCCGGGATAAGTCCCATACTCAGGATAAGTGCATGTGAACGTGGTCAGTGTCATTACTGGTGTTCCACCAGACCCACAGAGTGACGCATGCATGATGTGCTCAGGCACTCTATACAAACACAGCCCTGTACAGTGGCCAAACCTGGACTGGGCACTGATATGTCCAACCTAATCATAATAGTCTTCTATGCTGCTTTAGTGATAAACTGTGAGTGTACACGCGTGCATATGGTGTGCTTGTGTAGAGTAGTGTAATGCATAGCTTGTGTGTGTGTGTGTGTGTGTGTGTTACCCTTTCTTTGGAGGAGAGCAGTGGGTGTAGGACCTTCCTGTAGATGAGGCTGGCCCCTCTAGTGTAGGGGGACAACAGCCAGATGACAAAGGCTATCTTCAGCTCATAGTACAGAGGGAACCTACAGAGAGAGAGTGGGAGAGAGAGAGAGAGAGGGAGGAAGAGGGAGGAGAGAGAGGGAGAGAGAAAAAAGGGGTGGTAAAGGGAGATAAGATGTGAGAAGAAAAATGGGAGAGAGAGAGAGAGAAATGGAGGGAGGTAGAGAGAGAAATGAAGTGGTGGAATAGAGAGAAGAGGAAGAGAAATAGAGACCCAAATTGCATCTCGTTAATCACACAACATAATTACACCCATTAAACGGCATGCCAACAAATTGATTTCTGAAATTTGTGAAATTAAAAAGGCAACTTTAATTTCATTAAACCTTGATTGTTCTTGCAACATCGTTTCACCCATCCCCCCGCCCCCCCCAACTGTTACCCATCCCCACCCCATGAGACACACATACACACACACACACACACACACACCTGAAATCATATGATAGTGCGTAAAAACCAAATCCACGCAATTGAAATGACTTGTTTGTTTTTTACTCCACATCAGTCAGCCACCATAAGCTAAGTGCAGTGTTATCAGAGAGCCAGGGATGAGGGAAGGGGTTTAAACCTCTGCATTTAGGCTAAGTACTGTGCCGCTGGCCTCCTCTTATTATGGACAAATATTAGACCTTATGAAGATGACATTTACCCCAAACCTCTTGGACGGTCCGAACCAGATCAGTCTTTCAACATTCTTTCCTTTTTCTTTTCTTTTCACCTGTGTCCTTGCAGCTTTGCATGGTCTAGAGGCTACAGCACTGTAGAAGAACAACCCTGCAAAAGTTCCTGTCTACCACTGGAGAGCTGCAAACTAGCTGGGCTAACAGCTGACAGATTTAAGTAAGTGTGTCCACAGACAGTCGGTCAAGTCATTTTTTTTCCCCCTCTTTCTAAACGAAGTGTTCTGTTGCTTCCTGGCAGACTTCCATGCATCTATTAGCCTACAGACTATCCATGAGCACACACACACACTCACACACACACACACAACAGCCTGAGAGTTAAGTCTCAGCGGAGCGGAGCATGCCAAATAGACGATTCGAAAGGGCTGCAGGCAATGATGATTTGGGGCCCGCTTGAATGACACACACACACACGCACACGCACACGCACGCACACGCACACGCACACTCACCCACCCTGCCTGGATGACATTTCCACATCAGCTCATGACTGCAACTCAACCAGATTGACTGAGACATCAATTTAACTCAAGCAAACTCTCCAATTCCAGTGGATTTTTTACACAACGGCTTCCTGTCCGAATGAAGTCCACTCTACCTACCTAGGCAAGCATCTGACCTCTGACTGTCTGATGTTTTATTACCAATATTATAACCATAGGCTAGTCTGCTTCATGTGTTTATTGCCAGGATCAGCCTCAGGTAGTGATGTGTGGGTCACCCACTGAAACCGCAACCTAGCCAAAGTCAACAGTGGGGAAATGGCAGTCGGAGCTGAGATCTGAAAGCGAGCGGCCTCATGGTCTAAACTACGCAAGCGGATGGAATCTACATTGAGCTGGCCTGAAAGGGTTGCCCACACATTTGCCCAACAAAAGGTGCTGTTGTGTCAAATTGTTTGTAAACAAACGACACAAGCGTAGGTGAGGATGACCAGATTTCTGAAATGAAAAAAAAACATTTCTGGTTCTTTTGTCAGTGCATCATCATAAAATCTCTCCCCAAAACGGGGACTATCCCTGACACTCAACGAGCTGGTGCAAGTGCCCACGTTTGCGTAGTGTGGCTTCATCTAAACCAGTGTTTGCGTAGCTTGGGTAGACCTGCACAGGGTGCTTTCATAGGTATGTGAGTCTTGTGTTGCACACGGTGCCCTTACAGCTTGGAGAAACTAAATAACAAGCACTAGCCTGGCATGGACTCAGCACAGAGAGCTGCAGGAGCTTACCAGGACACAGTGAGGTCTGCGATGGTCTCCGCCACGGTGTAGAGAGCAAACACGATCCAGTACATCATCCATCGCACCTACAGACATGCACGGAACACAGACACAATGGTCATATACACACACAGAAAACAAACACACACGCAAACGCACAAAATATAGGCACACACATCATACAGATGAAGAGTAGGAGAGAAGAGTAAAGTTGTTAAGATATTTGGGGGGTGGGTGTGTGTGTTTTGTGTTTGTGTGTGCGTGTCATTCAGTAAAGGCACACACATCACATGCAGAAAATAGGCACACGCGTCATACAGGTGAAGAGTAGGAGAGAAGAGTAGAGGAGACATTTGGTGTGTGTGTGTGTGTGTGTGTGTGTGTGTGTCATTCAGTAAACAACGCTTTCTAGTCTAGGTCTACTTGTAAAATGACACATGGCAGGGGAGTGTGCAGAGACTGTTGTAATCATGATTAAATCGGATTAATTCCACAGCCCTAACTTAACACACTAGATAACAACATTCAACAAAGCGCTTCAATGATGATCCCACACAATAGGCTCCCGCTCTGCATTTGTGGGATGATATCCGCATGTAGGCTACCAGGCACTATTCACTCCATAGCCAACATGCTAACATGTGCCCCCAACCAATCAATGACAAGACGCAGGAGTCAGTCAGCACACACGCACACACACACACGCACACACAGCTGACACATATGACAAACAGTCACACAAGTGCTCACACTTATGGCATAAACACAGACAGACACAAGAGCATCATGGCATAAACAGGCACGCACGCACACACACACACACACACACACACACACACAACACACACACACACACAACACACACACACACACACACACACACAGAGTCAGTCAGACTCTTTCTCTGCCCCTCTTTGCATTCTGTTGGTGAATGAATATTCCTAGGCCAGAGATTGCCTCTTTAATGTCAATCCAATCGAAGGGCTTCTCCCCACAAGACACAGAAACGCAGACGAGTGGAGAGATGGACAGATCACAGAGAGGAAGGAGGCAGGAATGAGGGGATGAAGAGAGACAGAGAGGAGGGAGAGAGAGAAAATCATTACTGCCGTGACTTTAATTTCCATCCTGTCGAGTTGGCCCCAGCGACTCTCTCTCCCTCCATCCTCTCTTCCTGCTCCATCCCTCCACCCCTCCCCTCTGTGCTCATCTCTCTCTCTCACGCTTTCTTGCTCCACCACTCTCACCATCTCTTTTTCTCACCCCCTCCCGTCTCTTTCTCTCTCTCGCCCCCTCCCTCTCTCTCTCCCCAGCAGCAGAAGGCTAGTTAGTATTCTTGTCCTCTCTCTCCATCCCTCGTTCTTACACTGTCTCCACCTCTCAACCCTCCTCCCCATGCACTCTCCCTTTCTTTCCCCTTCCATTTCAGCCTTCTCTCTCAGCCCTTCTTCTTCTATCTCTCCTCACTCAAACACTCCCTTTCTCCATTCCTACACTGCTCTCTCGCCCTCTCTCTCATCCCCTCTTCTTTCATCTCTCTCCTCTCACCCTCTTCCTCTCTCTCTCTCTCTCTCATCCCCCATTCTTCCATCTCTCTCCTCTCACGCTCTTCCTCTCTCTCTCTCTCTCTCTCTCTCTCTCTCTCCATCCCCCCCACCCAAACACCCCTTCTCTCCATTCCTACGCTGCTCTCTCTCTCTCTCATCCCTTCTTTTTTCATCTCTCCCCTCTCACGCTCTTCCTCTCTCTCTCTACCCCCCTGAGTCAAACACCCCCTCTTTCCATACCTACGCTGCTCTCTCTCTCTCTCTCTCTCTCTCTCTCTCTCTCTCTCTCTCTCTCTCCCACTCTTCTTCCATCTCTCCCCTCTCACGCTTTCAAGGGCTTTCTTAGCATTTCAATTCCAGTGCGAGGCGAGGCGTCGGAGCCACAGATCCGTAGCAGACGGGCGGGCTGCTCGTTGATTGGTCGGTCAGCTCGCTCAGTCGCTCACGTGAGCCACTCCTAGTGCAGCCGGCCTCCAGAGACACGCTGGCCCTGATATTTTCAGCCTGGCTTGGCAGAGTGGCCCAGCCTCGCCTTGAGCAGAGAGGGGAGGGGAGGGAGAACCAATCAGAGCACGGGAACTGCCTGACAACCCGCCATCACGCTTAATTGGTGACCTCCCCGTGAACTCGGCCGAGGTAACAGCAACTGACCTCACAACCACTGCACGCACGCACACACACACTGGTGCTGGGCATGGACAGACACACACACACACACACACACACACATTGTCTGAAGGGTGATCGATGAATGTGCTAGATCAGCACATCCCCGATTGAATGTCAATCAATACCCCCCACCCCACCAAAACCACCCACACCCACACACACACAACTTCTTCCTCATTTGACTGCTGCCCTGCTCTGATAAAAGTCACTCACACAGAAACACACACACACACACACACACACACACACACACCACACACACACACACACACCACACACACACACAAGCGTTCATCACAAGGGCAATCATTTCTTTTTTTGTCATGAAAAATGAAGCGCCTTGCCCAACAAAAGAAGATCAATAGGAAATCCCTTTGGGCTGCCCCTGTTTAATAACAGCAGTCAGCACTTTAGCCCAACTCCATCAGAGGTATGATCAGCACATACTTCCTCAATCTGGCTCCATATTACCCAACATCTAACCTCCAGACCTGCGCTGGGTCGATATTACCCCACATCTCGCTTACAGACTCTCGTTATGTCCTGGCTTCTCATCAAAACACAAGCAAGCGGTCCCCGCCTCAAAGAAACAACGATTCTCCATTTTTAATTTGAATCAGACATAGACTCCTACAGCAGAATTATGTTGCTTCCTTCATCCTCTGGAAACAGGCTAGAACAGGATAGAACAGAATGAGCCTCAGTGGAGTAGATAAGAACCAAGTAGAATAGAACAGAGGAGAATGGAATAGAACAGAATGAGCCTCAGTGGGGTGAATTAGAATAGAACAGAACAGAATAGAACAGAGTAGAGTAGAACAGCACAGAGTGGAATAGAATGGATAGATACAAAATGAGCCTTACACTAGAGTTCATTTTTTCTGACTTTTGCACGTTCTCTGAGGACTTAGCGATACAGACAAAACACAGCAACATCTCAAAATGATGCATTTACTTCCTCTGAAAAGGAACCATAAATCAGACTGAAGACTACAGCCATCCAAGGGCATTTTCACAACATATATGACTCCTTCCAAAGACACCGTACATCACACACTATAGGCTGTAGGTTAGTGCGTATGTTTCGCAGTCTCTGACCCTCCAAAGCTATTAACGCAGCACAGCCCCACACAGGCCAGGTCAGCCCATAGGGACACCAGCCCAGGGGGGACACAGGGAGGCGTCAGCAGAGCGACGAGGCATTGGGCTGAGGGCAGACAGACAGGCAGACAGGCAGACAGACAGACAGACAGACAGACAGACAGACAGAGCAGTATACATTGCTGTGTTGTGCAGTAGAGTATAGCATGATTTACTCAGCGACTCCCAGATGTCCAGACACATAGGGCATTAAAAAAGCCCTTCAATATGTGACACACACACACACACACACACACACACACACACACACACACACACACACACACACACACACCAACCTCAATCAGTCACAGACAACTTTTCTACAGTGGCCACTCACCCACTCTCTCCAGCAGCAGCTATCCTGGTTAGACACCGAGCTATGACAGTAAGCAGAGAAGAGAAAAGAGAGAAAGAGAGAGAGAGAAAGAGAGTATTCGGAAAGTGGAAAGAAAGAATGAAAAACGTAGCACAACACAAAAGCATCATTTGTCCAGGGCCATTATGGAGAGGCCTTCCTGGCCGGCGAGGGACTCAATTATGGGCCTACGCTCCCTCCAAGCCTCCCCTCCCCTAGGCTAGCACACCACCGCAGTCGTGACATGTTCAGGGAGAACCGCTCCCCCTGAGGAATGCTCTTGCAGTTCTTTCCACACCGTGAGCAGAGGGAACATGCACTGCAGAATTCTCCCCTTTTCCTCATCTCCATTCTCCCTGATTCTCTCTATCCCTCTATCCTGTTTCTTTTCTTATCTTCTTTCAGTCTGTATCTTGATCCTTTTCCTCTTCTTCCAGATGGGAAAGTGAACAGTGATGGGAGATGGGAACGGATCTGCAAGTCGTAATCAAACCCTAGCACCCAAATGTGGTACATATACATCAAGTAGCTTATTTCTGCTTTGTATTAGATAGAGAAATTGCACTGGCAATACTGCAGGGTACTGCGACTGTTACTGCATTGTCCAACAGCTCTCTGCACTAAAACAGGGTGCACATGCCCTGTTTAGAACTGCATCCTCCTGCACATTTCTACTCCACATTTACACTTTAATGACAAGTTGTGTAATTACTCCCTTTGTTATAGTTTCTGGCATACTACAGGATGTCTTAATTTCTTATGGGATAATGAAGTATCTATCTATCTACAGACATTGTAGCCATTTGTGGCCCAGCAAACCACATCTCCACTGGCTCTCCTCCTCCCTCACTACTCCTTGCCCTCCATCTTGCCACCCCCACCCAAAAAACATCCTTCCCTTCTTCTCCACACCAGCCCACTTTCCATTCCACTTCTCTCCTCCGCAGAAATATCGCCCAAGACTAGACAAACAAACATGACCTTTGGACGGGTTCTCTTCTCCTCTCGCTTTTCCCCCTGGTTCTCTCTCTTTCTCTCTCTCTCTCTCTCGACTTTTCTTCTGTGGGAGGATGACTGATGAAGTCTCCCTGGAGTGGTGTGTTCTCTCCTTTTTTCCCCTCCCTCTTTGCCTTCTCTTTCTCTCTCTCTCTTCTCTCTCTCTCTCTCTGGGATGGCTGGCTGTTTAATGTTGGGACGGGCCGACAGGGGATGCGAACTGTACCATCTGGGAGTTGTTACCGAGCAAAGGAAAGGGGGAGAGAGGGAGAGAGAGAGAGAGAGAGCGATGGAAAGAGAGAATAGAAAAGACTCCTCACTGCAGTCCAGAGCCTTACCCAACTTCACAATCCATCAAGGCCCAGTTCAGACATTCCCCCTTGCAAGGCTCTCATTTTCATTGCCACAGATGTAAACCCAAGAACTGGCACTGGCGCGCACACACACACACACACACAGACACACACACACACCAAGGCTGTATATAGAATAAGCGTCGCCTTCCATTGGACTGTCCTTGCCCAATATGCAGATGCTGTAATCAATCCCCAGGACAACTGGAGCTTTAGTAGAGATCTGAAAAATACGGCTTCAGAAAGTAAACGTTCAACCATGTAGGTTCACTGTTTCAACCCGTGTGCTTAAAAGAGAAGGCCAATGTGAATCCATCCATGAAAACCCCTGAACTAAACCTCTTACAACATACTGTACTTCAAGTTCTCATACAATAAAGGCCTACCAGGCAAGGCTGTGATTTTTTTACCTCTGGAAATCAACCTACAGTCGTCGTTATTTAAAAATAACAGCAACAATGTTGCACATTCTTTCCAATCCATGTGGATTTGTTTGCAGACAAGAGAATAGGAACCAGCAATGATCCCTTTCATACAGTCATGTGGACTGACGCTAAACGCCAGTTCAGTCTCATTCTGCTTCGGTTTCTCATTGGCTTGCCGATCAAGCAGAGAGCGTAAGAAGTGTAGTAACTGCGGAATAGGGGTAGAGGTGGCAGAGAGCGCCTTCATTCACCCCGTACTCACCTTATGAGCCATTTAACCATCAGAGGTGACTGAAGCTGGTAAATGAACCTAAAAAGTTGCCTGGTTTGCCTTTTAAACACAGAAAGAAAGACTGAAACGTGCATGCGCTCTGAAGGAGAGAAAACGGGGCAAAAAAGAAGAAAGAAGAATGACTCCTCCCTGGCGTCCCCTGGCGTCTGCCAGTGTGGTTTATAGGTGGAGGTCTAGAAATGTGCTTTTGGCTGCACGGGATCTCACTCAACAGCAGCAGTACGCAGAGAGACGCTGCCAGCTGCCAGCAGCTCTGACTGACACACCAGCCACTGTCAAGCTGCCTTGGAAAGACCAACCCCAAGCCACACTAATGTACCACAGCCTTACGCAGAGCCCTGCTCAGCTCAGCTCAACAATTACAGTCTGCCCCAGGCCCAGCTCCAGCCCCCGCCCCAGCCCCAGCCCATGGTTTTGGCCTCCGAAAGGAGAAAACTCCACAACTGGGAAGCCACATAAACCACAAGAATTAGGGATATGCGTGGATACTCAAATGTCTGAGAGCCGTTTGCAGCATAAGTATTTGAATATCAATAAAAAGTGTAACTGGGTATGAAGGGGTGAGATGCAAAAGATCATGGATTAGAAAATACGAGACATTCTAGACACTCACTGCAAATCATGACTTTGTTTGGGTAAATGGCACGCACACACACACACAAACACAAACATTACAGTTAAGACCCCAAAAGTCTCAAAAATGCTGTTATAATCCATTATTCTCAATGGGAAATCTTCAATGTTTACCTTACCTAATGTATTCTTTACCAAATTCTATTTTGGAATGTTCATAAAGTCAGTTCCAAAAATGGCTGTAAATGTTAAAATGGTGTATTTATATATTTTAATAAAAATTCAGTTCTTGGTCCTTGGCGCTTAGAGACTGGATGAATGAGAGAAGCGTTGCTGATAGCGTTTACACTGGTAATATTTTTATGTTTTAAATGATGGATATTTAATTGGAGAATGAGAGTGGGCCAATAACACTTCAAGGTTGAGTTACGCGTTTTGAAAGGTCTAATGTGTGCTATCACTAATTAGGCTATCGAAAGACACTAAACAAGTCTAGCAAATAGGCCTTGAGAAGAGCATGTGATCCCATCATGTGTTGAACCTAATTGCAGTAGCAATCGATAAATGAATGTTTAGGTTTTGTGATGGATGTGCAGGACTGCAATAATAATAACACTATATATTTTCCGATATTGACTAATATAAATTTTTCTGACAATTAGGGATAGTTGTCAATAAAAATCTAAATCACCTTGAGTAGTGTACTAGTAAGAACAGTACATGAACACAGTGGGTTCTGTACATGGGATGCACAGAATCCACTGAGGAATGCACAAGAAAAAAGGCAATAATAACAATGCTCTATTAAATGATGAATTGTCATGTACATGATCATCGTCAATAAACGGTTATGAATTGCAATTTGATGAATTTTTTCGATTAATTGGCCAGTAGCCCTACAGTAGTGCACAACTGTATCGGCTGGTCTTGTTCTGCAGTACGACAGCACAACTCCTCTGCAGCATCTCCATCTCCGAGTCTGCAGAACCGATTTCAGGAGCGCAGCGGCCAGTTGCATCATTCTGCCTCTCTGCTCTCGGTTCTGCTGTTCCACATGAGAACGCTGCCAATGACTGGCCGGCATGGGACAGTCAGGCGATGGGTGAACATCATCAGTCCTGCCGGTCTCCTGCCAAGGTTTGTTATGACTGCTGGCTATGGGCAATGTTTGAAATTAACTTTTTAAAATGATACCTACCAGCTACAGACACACAAGCCATTACATTCACCAGCCACCTAGCCTGGTAATAAAACCAGTACCTCGTTCTACACTTTCGTTTTGTCCAGAGGGTCTGGACATTCGGTAGTGAGATTCGATTACTTGCTTGAGGTGTTTAAGTTTAAGTTTAAAAAGATTGGATCAGCCCCTGACTGATAATATTCTAGCTCTGCATTCACAACCCCTCCCTCTATTCGCCAATTGGACAGGTTAAAATGTAAAAATGCCTCCTGAGACAAGGAGCTCAATGGGATCAAATCCAGACTAGCACTGCAGGGAGATGATAATCAAACAGACGTGCTAGGACGGCATGACCAGGCTACCAGCCACCCAATAATAAATCATTATTATGTGCCTGAAATCTATCAGCTACTTTCATATTTTACACACATACATTTAGCTGGTTCCTGGTGCATTGGCTGCAGACAAAGACTTTTTTTTTTTTAAGCTTTTTGTTGTTTTCAATTTGTAATTGAAATAGCTGTGAGATGGCCCTTCATTTCCTGTAAGAATTTCTATAAATGACTCCTAATGATGTGTTTGACAACAAAAGGTGACAAAACTAAAGTCTGAACACTGCCATTAAAATCAGAAGCGGAAGACTGGATTGTGCTCATGTTTCAAGAGAGTGGAATTATATTACCACCGTCACAGATTTATAAAACAGGGATTCCGTTTCAACATTCCAAACATTATCTTTATGTAGTGGAAGTAGTTCGAGAATGCAATGCTTTGGTTTTGTTAGGGTTATCATTGAATGGTGTCATATACATATATATATCAGCACTCCCCCTAAACTATGCAAAAACACCACTTACTTGTTTCTGTGGTTTAACCAGTAAAACCAGGTGTCAACAGCACTGAGGTAATGGCCTCCATACCAGTAGGGTTTCCATACCTGTTTATAGTACTGATACCACGCTGGATGAGGGCCCCATTAGGGAGGTTTGAATACCAATGAGAGAGGTAGAATAATATCAATGCAGCACAGGCCGAAGGTGTCTATTAACTGCCTGACTGTAAACACGTACAGGCTAAAACACATCAGATCAGGCAGCAGGAAGCATCCATGTGTGTTTTGAGACATAAGCATATGTAATCACGTACAGGCAGGTGTGCACGCACGCGGACCTACACACGTGTATATACACACACACACACACAATAACCATCAGAACACAAGACTGCACTGTGAACATGACTACTCAATCTTCAACCTCGGCCAAGTCAAATCTATCAAAGAGGAGCTCACAAAATCTGTGTAGCAGTGAGTCACACACACAGACACATGCAAATGTCACATGATCATCTGCCGAGCGCCTGCGGTAGCCATGGCAACGGCGCGTGT
>PYXC01000453.1:790000-812500 GCA_015244755.2 Tenualosa ilisha
CTCGTTACGCGCCACTGCTGTCCGGGTCATGGGGTCAAATGTCAGCATCTGTGCTCCCGTCTCGGAGTCTATCCCCGGTGACACAGGAAACACCCACCCATCCTTTAGACACACACACACACACACACAAAGCTAACACAAAGCAGACCTAAATCTACAAACCAACAGCGCAGTAGAACGGACCCTGACCAGCACACTAACAATGTTGGACTGATTTCAACCGATTTTCACAATGCTGAGCATGAGCTGAAGCGCACAGGGCCGTGACAATCTCATGGAACTAGTGCGTAATGTGCTGCAGTCCAAACATCCCAAAATGACCAAGGAGTTCAGCATGCAAATCAGTGAGCTTTGCTGTGCTTTGCTTTCCTATGTGCCTATGGGCCTCCAGACACCGTGTGCTTCAGACACTCAGAGGATGCAAAGCTGCCTTCATGACACCTTGGAACCACAAGCACTCCCACGAGAGCCGCAGATAAAGGTCAAGCTATGCCATGACATCTCAGTCTGTGTGTGTGTGTGTGTGTGTGTGTGTGTGTGTGTGTGTGTGTGTGTGTGTGTGTGTGTATATACACACACACACATACAATTAGTCTTGATAACAGAGTATATAACAAAATGCAGAGGTCTGCCTACTTATTACAACTAGACAGAGGCGTCAAAGTGAGACCGGTGTTTTGATTTAGTGTGTTTTCATGACGCACAAACAAACGCATTCAGAGAGCCCTGGGGACCTGGGATCCACAAGCTTGTTTTGAATTACCCTCCGACTTCAGCAGTCAACAGTTCAACACACCATTTGCAGGTAGCTGTAAACCAAAAATGATTATTACAGCTTTCAACGGCGCTAAAGAGGCAGCTTTCACGTTTGTCATTTCAGATCACAGGATGGGTAATGGGAAGAGATTGGGCTGCACTCAAATATAATGACTAGCCTGGCTAGTTCACTCCTGTAGCAGCCACGAGTGGACGAGTGGACAGACACAAAGGCTGAATCCTAATGTCTCCCCCAACCCTGAACCCTGAGCTCTCATAATGTTCCTAGCATGTTGTGGTCAAAATTGGCACTTGACTTTGAAAAATGGCAAAATGGCTGTTGATTCTTACTCATTTATTTGGTCACTGGCTGGTAGATACTCACTCATTTCAAAAAGTTGAACATTTTTGACCCCTGCTAGTATAAATCGATAAATAATGAAGTTGCTTCATCCATATGATAAAATCATATTCTAAATAAGATTCGTAATCATATAAGAACCCTTTAGGTCCCTATATCCCATTCCGTATGAATCCGGAATCCAGCCTTTGTCTTTGAGGGTTCAGGGCGTAATCAGGGAACATGGGGATTGTCAGAGACATTTTCCCTCCTTCAGTGGCGACACGCTCAGGTGAGATGACACCAGTGCCAACCATCCATCCATCCATCCATCCATCCATCCTGGGTGGTGTGGTGTGGTGTGACGAGGGGGCATCCGCTCGGCGAGCGTGAAAGACAAGAGCGCATTAAGATAATGACGGGAAGGGCCCAATGTGAAAGAGAGCGGCAATCGGATCCAGGCCTGTCCTGTGAGGTGCTGCATTATACAGGATCTCTTGTGTGGCGCGGAGATCGAATGACGTTGCGAGATAATGAGGGAACAGGTAAGCACGCTCGCTCAGGCAGACAGGCCGGCCGGCCGGCCAAAGACAACCGAGACGCCCGAGACAACGCAACGGGTCGAGCGACGTGCCACAAACGTGAGGGAGATGGTGTTACCTGGACAATGAGCTCAGAGAGGGGAAGCTACCACTGCTGTTCTGCGGAGCTTTCTAGAAGCACTACGTTTAAGCTTTACCACACACAGGGTTTCATTTCTATAGTCAAACCAGGCAGACACACACACACAAACACACAAGCAAGCAAACACACACACACGCACGCACACAAACTCGCATACAAACACACACAGACACATACGCGCACTCTTGAATACAAACACACACACACACACACACACACACACGCACACTCTCGAATACAAACACACACAGTCCAATAACCGCTAATTCAGCACAAACTCTTGCAGCCTATCCATCTTCCATTGCAGCACCAGTGTCTCCCAGACTATCCTGTTCTGTGGAGAGCTAAGTTTAGCACCTCTGAAGAATTTAATCAGAGTGATTTGGCAGCTAATTTCCTGATGAGTCGCAGTGGCAGCTCGCCACCACCCTGAAAGCCTCTGCTGTATCCCATTAAGGGATGGTCAAGAGGATCCCTCGGCTATTTGGCGTCTTACGAGGAGCCCAACTGTTCCTACCACTCGGTCAAAAGGTTACGCACATGTCTTGGTCGCTCCAAATCAAAACGTATCAGTCTTTCAAAAACTGACTGGAGCACTAAAAAGACTTTGATTAGTTGACAATTTAAAAACAAAATACTGATAAAAATACATTGATTAGTAAACAATTTCAAAATTAAATGACTACACTATTTATTTGAACTCCCACCCTATTCCACTGTTTTCAGAGTTTGATCAATTCTCCCCCTTATTGTTGCACATGAAGGCCACAAGAAGTCTGTTTATGATTTGGCATCCGTCATGATTAATGGCTCGGTTTGAGAACATGTCCCTCTGCTGTCATACAGGGTGCTCACTCACTCTCACTCACTCACTCACTCACTTCTGCTGTGGTCTGACACTTACTACTGTAAGACTCAAAGTAGACCCCCTCCCCCTCAGAGCGCAAACAGGCAAAAGGGGGGAAAAACAACAACCCATCCCACAGTCCTCTCCTCCACTTGAACCTCAGTCCTCCCATTTCATCCAAGACCACCCCTCCCACCCACCACACACACACACACACACACACACACACACACACACACACACACAGAGTGCTGCTGTTTTCCCAAAGTGTTCAACTCTTCCTGTGGTCAATGACTGCAGAGGAAATGGGGGTCTGCCAAGCAGAGCTCTTGAAACAATTTGCCGAAGCAGGGGCCCTGTCTCCTTCTCTCTTCCTCTCCATCTTTCTCTTGCTTTCTTTTTTCACCTCCTCCTTTTTTCTCAGACTTGCCTCTGCACTCTCTTCCCCTACCCCCACCATCTTTCTTTTTTTCATTCCCTCTCTCCTTTTCCACTCCTCCCATCTCTCCGTCTCTCTCTCACCCCATCAACCCCTCCTTTCTGCACCGCTTTCTTTCTCTTCACCCTCTCCCTCTCTCTCTCCCCCCCTCTTTCTCTCTGTGAACAGCTGAAAAAATAGAGGCCCCCCTTCAGACAGGGGGACCTTGACACCGTGTTTTGGGCTAAGGGAGCTCAGGTTTCCTGCTCCTACTTCGCTCCCTGTGACCCACGGGCCCGGATGGAGCCGGAATGCTCCGGGCTCGTAATGGGGTACAGGCCCGAGAACCAAAGGCCCGGAACCCCGAGCCCACCTCTCCACATCTGGCACAGCCTGTCCAGATCAGGACGCTTTTTCCCCTAAAAAGGCAAAAACGAAGAAGTTGGAGCGAGCGAGCGAGCGAGCGAGGGAGGGAGGGAGGGAGGGAGGGAGGAAGGAAGAGAGAGAGGGGGAGAGAGAGAGAGAGAAAGACCCTGTACTGGGGGAAAACCCCTGTACTGTGCTACTGAGGTGGTGGCCCAGTTGTCAGGAGAGAGTTGTGCTTTTCATCCCCACCCACCTCATGAGAAAGCAGGCGCACAATAACACAAAGACCAAAGGTTTTCACTAAGCCTTATTTTCATAAGAAGGAAATCACAGCAATATCTCACAGGATAAGCCCTACTAAAGCCATTGTCTATCCCCCAACAATGCACACAAGGTCACAGATCACTATATGGATTAAATGCAAGGATTACACATTAACATTACGACAACGTATTTATCTCTATAACTCCCCGCAGGCTCGTAGGTTAGACGGTACTAAAACTGAGTAGTCAACCCCAAGAATCCCATTACACAGGCACAAACAATAGCCCACTTCTGAAAGGTAGCCTAATCTCTTAGAGACCTCTTGTCTATGCACTGAAAGAGACACCAGGCATAAAATAAGACGACCATCTAATAGGACGGACAGCTGCCCTGAGGGCTTCAGACGGAGACAGAGATGCTGAAGCCATATAGATTTTAAGGCTAAACGGCTCCTGCACCATAATTGACTAATTAACAAATTAACAGCCTGCATTCTATCAGCCTTTTAGAATGCTTTTTCACCACTCACCACTGTGATCAAAAACGATGCAAATACATCAGAAATCAATGCAGTTGCAAGAGCTAGGCTAGTGGATGCAGTAAGGATAAACGGTCGATCTGTAGCGGATGTAATTCTTGCAACAGCACACAAAAACTATATAAATAAACTTGTGTTGAGCACAATAAACCACTTGGTTCCCTCTTTGGTTGCACATAGACACAGTCTTGGAGATGGTGTGTACAAAAACACAACGTCTCCCAAAAAGCACAAAGTGTCTGCGTGAAAGACATTTGAGAAGATGCAGGGCAGCCGAACAGACAGGCCTGTGCGGCCCCTGATTTCACTAAAAGGTTATGTAATACTGAGAGCGAGGTGCCTCGTTCTGCTGTGAAAAATTCCAAGGGGAAAGGAGTCTTAGACGCAACACTACCACTCTCTTCTCGACCTGAATGACTGACAGAATTCTAACCTAAGGGTTGCAGGGCAGAGAGGAGAGGAGGATAGGGCTAATCCTAGCTGACCTGCAAAGAATGCAGCAAATTTTGTTTTTTTTTGTGGTTGTTGTTTCTTTTCTTCAAACTGGCAAGTTTAGGACACTTTAGGACAAATGTCAGGTCTCATAGTCAGTTCTCATTTTCTAAAAGTAAAGGGCACAGGTGCAGTGCCCATATAAAGAAACTTCTAGCTTAGTTGCATGTGTGCAGGTAGGTTCATATTGAACCTGTAATGATAGAGATTCAAGCCTGAGCAGTTCATAGAGACTCTTTTTTTCTCTCCGAAGGAAGCTTGCAAAGCCAGTCCAAATTAGCAAGAGTTGAAATAGCATGTTTGGGTTGCAGACAATGAATCAGTTTGTGACATTTGAAGGCGCATTGCATACGTGTTCTGTTGTTGTTAATATAATGATAAAATGCAGGCTAAACACATAAGCTACAAAGGCCATGTCCGTGTTACAGATCTCAGAAGTGATTTTTGAACAAACGCTATCTGTCATAAGTGATATCCAGACACTCAGACAACAGCGTTTGTATTAAATGTACATTTTAACAGAATTCTTACCAACATGGCTTTGCATGTGTTCGCATGTTGCTGCAAAATCTGCGAACTTAAAGGAATGTGTATATCGTCCAGGTGTTCCTTTGAATGGTAAGAGGGGCATGCGACATCGCAACATGAGGCTTTTTTCCTCTATCCGATTAAGCACTGCACCAGAAGTACGTGAGAGCGGCAGAAGGCTATTGTGCTTCATTTAACCATATCTTCAGTATCTTTTGTCCAAACACCACCAAACTTGGCACTGCACTCACTCGTGCCATTAGCAAGGCACGTACCAAATATGAGGTCAGTCGGACAAATGGTTTGAGAGTTCTATGCGGCGCACACACAGACAGATAGATGTTCCTTGCATTTATAGATAGATAGATTAGTCAGATTTACCAGGCTCATACAACTACACCTAAGAAACATCAAAGAATGACAACACTATCAAAACTGTGATGTAGTTGGCAATGCCTTGATGGTAGGCCTATATGGTGGTATAGCCCTAGTTTCACAAAAACTCACAAAATCACATTTAAATCAAAGTCTTGCCTATTTTATAAACAAGCAGTGCAGCATGTACCTTTCCGATGGTAGAAAAACAAACCACCCACGTGCAAAATCCTAGCCAATAACACCACAACAGACGCAATCCTGCAACATTCTCAAATTCTTTTCATATTTTGAAGATTACAGTTAGCTTACGGTAAGTCAATCTCTGTTTTAAAGTAATTTGTCTCCAAAGTTAAGTGTAAACACAATCCTGTGCAACAGAATGAAAAAAAACGGGTAGGTAACATTTTTTGGTCTAAACCACAGAAAGGTGCCATTTTTGTGCAGGCCATGGCCTATTTAGTACAGCCTACATGATATTTTTACAGCCTTTAAACATCCAGGGCCACAGATTGTAAAGCGGTCAAAGAGTGGTCAGCAAGACAAAAGGAAGAACAGGACAGCTAAAAGGTCATGTCTCCTTTTCTACTGTTTTCTATGTTGCTTCATAGAGTACCAGCAGTCCTGTAGGGTCACTGGGTTCTCCTGGCAAAACAACTGAAGCTAAAAAAAAAAGATAAAACTTAAGATGAACACGTTCGGTTCCACAGGGAAATTATAGTGTAGGAGTACAAAACATCCTGTGACTCTCAGCAAAATGACAGTGTTTTATGGCTACCTTCATCATCTACAATCATCTCCCACACAACACAACACAACCTCTGTGTGAGCTAAAGTAGTCATAAGAGACTATGTGAGAGAACACAAACAGCTCTCTGCGTTAGCATGTTATGTACAGTTTGCGTGGCACTTGTTGACCTGATATGTTCTTAATGCACGCCATGACAGCTTCAAAAATACCTGTGTTACTGCATATAGCGTCACAGTCTCCATGATTTGTGGCTTCTATTTATTTTGTGAGCAGATGACCATATTAGGAGAACAAGCAGCTTGCTTTAAAAGAGTGTAACCACACTGAGGCTTTCTGTTAAGGTGGTTTTGAAGAAGACAATCATTCACACACCACACAATACCAATTTGTACTGACTGACAGACATGACTAACTTCATCCAACCTTGGACCTTTCTAGAAGAAAAGTAAACCAAAACTCCAACAGCATGCTATTCATCGCTCACGAGAGATTGGCGTTTTGAACCTGAGCAAAAGAAACTGTGATTCATAATCAGGTTTCGCAAGGGCGTGGTGGTCATGTGTTTTCCTACTGTATCCCGCTGTGTTTGATAATTCAGGAGTAAAAGGGTGACAAACGAAAACCACCATTAAACTTCAATTCACATCGAAAGGAACACACATGCCTAAAGAAAAGTCAAAAGACAGTGTGATTTTCGTCGAATCAAGTACGCTAGTAATTTCATGGAAGGAATGCGAAGGTAAAATAGGTCTATCTGTAAGAATTACGTTGGGAGACTTCGGCTTGGCACGCCGCTCCGGAACAGAGGTCGAACAGGCGGTTGACGAAAAATAGAACACACCTAGCAACTTGGCCTACATCAACAGAAAGCATTACTTTAGCTTAGTAGCCAACGTTAGCGACAAACGGCAAACTGTATAAATAGACAATATACTTGACCTTCTGGCAATGTCAAAGAAAACACGAAGGGAAAAAAACAAGAAAGCTGTGGACTGTGTTTTGACAAGATAACGATAGGTGTCTAGCAAGTACATCCAGCTATCTGACGTTTTCGTGCGCAGTAGCCTAGATGGTCAGATACAGTGATACCACTGTCGTGGTCAACTTGCTAACATTAGCTAGCATTCGATGGTACACAGACAGCAGCAGCTTGCTGGCTATATATATTAGTGGTCTTCGGAAAACCTACGTGCAGGCTAGGCTAACGTTAGGATAGCAGATTAAGTAAATCATTATTTAATTTTATCTGTTAGGTTAGCTTGCTTGACTAGTTTTCGTTAGCTTCTAGTGCACAGAACAAAAAGTTTACAGATACATCACGACTGCATATCTGTATCCACAACAACAATCCAATAAGTTATATAGAGTGTAACTTACACAACAGCTCTTGCTATCATCCACGACACCATCTTTCTGGGGCACGGCTGGGCATGCGTGGGACGAAGGGGTAGACAGGGCCCTGCAGAGATGAAGAGGCCAGCGCCGTGGAGGTAGCTAGCTAACCAGCTAGCCAACCACCGCAAACTTTAAAGAGAAATTCAAATGTCAGCTAGCTTTCACTAGTTACCATTCTAGCCTCGATCATTTCCCTACCGCCATGGTTTTCGCTTCCCGCTACCAATACATTCGACAGCAGCGGAGAAGACTAAATCAGACGTTATTTTACTTTTGTTTTGGCCTCTAGAAGTCCTGCTACCCTTTCACTTCTTCTCAGTTGCTTTTGTGCTTTGATAACCAGCAAGGTGCGTGCGTTGACTTGACGTCAACAATAACTCACTTGGTGGACCTTCCCCTGTTGCGATATGATTGGATAGATATTTCTATTTGTATGTATACCTCACAGTGATTGGGTAGTCGGTGTGCTTGTCAAATTGTAAACATAGTGAAAAGCATAGTGAAATGCAACAACATATCAGCGCACTGTAACCGGATTGGGTCTCTAATTTTCCAGACTTGTGTAGACCAATAACAATCGAGTGTGTCGAGAATATTTACAGTAAAAACGTTGAAAGGTTCTACAGCTTTTCATTGGCAGGCACTGATTTAAAAATAGGCTACAACGTTTATGGTTCACTGCGCAACAACAAAGCGTTGTTGTTTCAGTGTACTGGTTTCCACATATGGTATTAAAAGAAGATGATTTTACAGGACAAATGGTACTATTTTATTATCAACATATAAAGAAGATGTGTTTGATGTGAGAATTTTTACTTTACATAAATAACGATCACATGTCAGTTTGCACAGAGAGGGACTTTAAGTAAAGATGAGTAGCCTATACAAAATAAAACCTTGCATGTAATGTGAGATTTAAAGCAAATGATTAATTAGAAGCACAAAACTTCAAATGTTCCTTTAAAAAAAATGCCAGTCCACTGTTAAATTGGATTTGGATGTGATTTTAATGGACACACAGCATTCCACCATGAAGGCTAGCAGATGCACTCTTGTCTGTCAGTTATTTGTTCTGCCTGCAGGAGCATTGTTTCAACAAACGCAGAGTGTGAGGATTTCCCCACTGGTAGGGGATTAGTGCCCACTCCACAGGGGATCAAGGCCACACCATCCAATTTCACATGACCTAATCCAGATTTGAACTCAGGCACTGTGAGGAAGCTCAATAAAATGGAGCAGACTTTAATCATTTTTTGTGTTCACCATATAGCCACCAAAAACTACCATGGATAAGAGCTGTTAATGAATATAAGTACACTTAGGGGCCTGTTTTAGTACACTTGAAATAACCAGTCTGTTATATATGGAAATATGTCTTGAATGCAAAGGCATAACAATAATTTGTTTTATACACAATCATGCTTGAAATATATAGGCCTAACCCTACCTTGTGAAATGTGTGCATATTTTATAATTCACACACACTGTGTTTAATTCACACTGACATAATATTGCAACGTGTTTAAATTGTGTCAGCATCAGCAGCAGAATTTCATGTCATATCAGGCCATGGTATGTCCACTACCAACCGACAGGATTTCTTTACATTTAGCTGGGAGCAATCGTAAAGACTAGCCTGACAAGCCAGACTACAGCATCAAAAAAGTATAGTCTGGCCATGACCGATAGACTGGGCTCAATCCAGGGGGCGGAGTCAGTGGTTGCCTTTCAAACTGCCTCTGCATGCTGATAAGCTGATAAGCTACCCATAGGGTATGTTTAGGCAACTCTCCATAAGCCCAGAGTGATGTGATTGGTCCGACCAAACTCAGGAGAGCCCTATGGCTCATTTCTAGATGTACAAGCAGAGTAAAACTATCACAAGGATACATCTAGATTCCAATACTCTCAGAAGACAAGTGACTTTGTTGACTGTCCTTAGCTAATCACTGTCCTGTCCATGGCTAGCGGTAGCCTCACAGTAGCAAAGGCCGTTATGTTAAGTGTGAAGACATGCTGGTACATGTATCACAGCGTACGGGAACACTCTCATTCACACATTGTTTCATAATTACTAATTAAGACAGCTGAATGTCGTTTAGCACAAAAAGAAAGTAATTACAATTATTTCTCATAGAGGGTTATTAAATGACTAAATGATAGCTCTTTAAAATGAAGTTAGGTTATGCAACATATTGTGTAGATATATTATCCAGCCTTGTAAAGTGTACACATTCTTGTACAATTTCCTGTTGCTATACAGAAAATCACATCAGGTTCATATAATCTCACATCTATTAAAAAAAAAAGTTTCTGTGATTAATGTGTGAATCAGATGCACAGAGGTAGGCCAGGAACTCTGTTGACTTCTATTACGCCGCTTCAATTGCAACGGCCTGATTGCAATCAGTGGATTTCAAGGAGCCGACTGGCGACACTAAGCTCGCTCTGTTCTGATAACAGCCATCAAGCACGCCGCTGTTCCTCAAGGTAAAGAGGGGCTATAGTGTGAAGGTCTCTGTGGCATACAGAGTCATCCTCATGAGCATCTCCCAAGCACAGTGATTTGTGATTCTGTCGACAGAGGCGTACCTTTCTCCATCTACTGCTTTGACCCCAAAGGTGACATGGCTGATTGCCGTCTACATTCCACCACCCCTCTCTCCCTCTCTCTTTCACTTCCCCTCTTTTTTCTCTCCTTCTCTTCCTTGCTCCATTTTGTCCTTCTCATCTGTGATTCATCTCTTGAGGTGGCAATAAAATAGTACAGAATTGGAGACAATTGGACACAAAATGTAATAGATTTTCTGACAAGGCTGGACTAATAAAGGGTTCACTTTTTATTACAAAATGCAGGGTAGTCTCAATGATAGTCAGAATCAGAATACCGTTTATTTTTGTAAATATTTATACCTTAGAAAGATTAAGTGAATTTCAGTGCTTAGCCTACATTATTATTATTGTTGTCGTTGTTGATGATGATGATAATGACGTTATTACAGCTATGTTACAAATATTATTATACTTATCATTGGTCAATAAAAAATATAAAACATCAGTAGAGTCAGTTACCCTTTGCTGTCACTTTTTTTTTTCATTCTGCTGTTATCCTCGTTTAAGAAAAATGTAATAACAACAGCACTATTTTTGACAGTCAGTGACAGTGGGAAAGGATAGCAGTCCTCCGGTGAGAATGAATCTGTCTGGCGGACGTAGCAGTCTGCTCGCTGTGGTTTGGACGGTTGTGTGCACGAGCGGAAGGATACGTTGCAGTGATGTGGACCAGTGTTCAGTTTCGCGGAGCAAAAGAGTGACTATTTGCGGGTGGAGATTGCAAGAAATTTAAATCCCCCGGGTTGTGCTCGACACGTTTTAGAAGATATTCCAGCCATTTTTGTTTGTTTCTTTCTTTTGTTCCTATTTACAGTTTCATGTAGTAAATGTCCAATCGATAGAAAATCGGTGCTGAAGTTTTCGAGGGTTTTTTCACTCTGTGAAAGGCCATGGCGGTGGAAGCGCGGCCGGAGCTGGTTGGGAAGCGGTTCCTGTGTGTCAGCGGTGAGGAGCCGCTTGAGCTCGGGGAGATCGGACGCTGGGGATGGCGAGCCGGGGTCATCCGTGCGGTATCTCACCGCGACAGCGACAATGCTGAGTTGACGGTAAGGAACGTGACCGTGCTTTGTACGGTTCGGCAAATTCCTAATCCCGTTTGCTATGGCAGTAGAAATATCTCAGTTCGACATATCTACACTGGTCTCTCGCAAGACATTCCGGAGGCATTTTGTATGGAAAATGGCAGCTCGCGTGCTGCTAGCTAGTAAGTTGGGTTGTTTGCAATTGCAAGCGAGCATTATCGGGCATTTACTATTCTTGCCAACCCCCGGTATACTACCCTGTTGTATTTATTGCCAGCTGGCGAGGTTAATGGTCGTAACCTAGCAGGATATCAGTTGAAATGCTCGACATATCATGAATGATGTTGGCGCTCTAAATACAGAACCTACATGTAACGTTAGTCTATCATTACACTGTGTTGGTTCGGAGAAGGTTGGAATTCTGCGTCTGCTGGAAAAAATGCTGAAAATTCTATGTGGTGTGGAATCGTTCATTCGACACGAACTTACTTGGTGCCAACTCGCCACTCTGTAACATTAAATGAACGCTTAGATATCGTTTGCAGTGCAAAGGATAAGCGAAGTTGCAACACTATTTTGTGATTTCTGCGTGGTGGTAGCATAATGTTAGGTCAGCGTAATTTGTTAACGTTAGGCCATATTCTAAAAGTTAACTATACGTTACTGACGGTATCAAGCAAATAATTATGTAGCCTAATGTTAGCCCATTGGCTTAATGTGTTTTGATAATAGTCTATAATTACATTGTCACTCATTACAGTTTAAAAGTTCCAGCCTTTTGGTAGCATTAGGCTATTTCCAAGGCATTCTAGAAATTTGCATTCTTTGGAGTAAGAGCTATGTTTAATTGCAGTGTTTCTAAAATATATCAATTTCCTATTAACTTAGTCCCTTGTAGTAGGCTAGGTTCAGTTACACTAAGCTATTCAATGTGTGGAATCTAATTACCAATGATTAAAATGTCACTGCGACAAAATTACGATGTGACAGGCGCCCATTGATAATTTAGCTTTATCTGAACTGAGGCATGATGGCCCACCGCACAACCATTGAGGAATTTCTTGGTAGTGTTTGTGTGAAACACTGTTGTTCCTTCCCATTGCAGGATTCTAATGGCAGAATCTAATCGGTCTTTGTAAGCAGTAGGCATATAATTTCGTGACACAACAGCATAGTTGAATATGCAGTCAGGTAGTCTCATGCCAACACTGAAATGTTACTGTTGTGTACATTTTAGCTCAGATAACACATCAGTGTGTGCTGTCATACAAAATATTTTACTAATATTTTGAAAGATTTTCGAATTCCTACTGGTGTGCACTACAACTGAGAAGCGTTGACGCTTAATAAACCTGTCGGGCGCCATTCATAGGAGGCTGTGCCATTGTCTCGATACGGTTGATGTGTAGCCTAGTGTATGTACAGTATGTTGCAAGTTTGTATTGTATTCCGGGATGTGGCCTGAGGTTCCCAACTGTGGGATTGCCACAAGAGACTGGGCCCGGGAAGAATTTTCCGCCGTGCATAATCAGCACCGTTGTTCAGCTTTCGAATCTGTAAAACAGTAAGCCGCGATGGCAGACAGTGTTTGCTTACAAGAACGGACCTCAGTCGGGTTCAACAACATGAATGGCGATGGCATTATGTAAGTGGGAATGTTAAGCACATTATGTGTTGCCGGTCATCCACTTTGACTAGGAACAAACGCTGTGAAAGAAACGTTTGTTTACCGTATACTCATTCATGAGAAGGTATGGTAACTGCATCTGGGTCACCATCATTAGGGTGACCTAATGGGTTGCAGAGTAGGTTGAACAGCTTTATCTTTTCTTCCCCTCTTTATCTGAACCAACATAATATTACAACACGGTAGTCTCCCTTTACCTCTGTCTTAGTGCAGGGTCTGTCTTGGAATTGGAATAGGCCTATGCACCATCACAACACCTCGATAACATAACAACATGTATTTGAAAATGGGGAAGTGGCTGATGTGGGTGCCTCAAACAGTCATATTTATAGTAACCTGCAAAGGTAGTGGCGGGCTTAGGCAGTGAAGGACTGCGAATGGGCTATGTGATTTGTGGCTTAAGAAAACAGGCCTGAAACATGAGACTTTGGTGGTCATTTCAGAGCTCACCACCCACCCCCACCCTCACCCTCTGCAACAGCAGCTCCCCATAAAGGCTGCTATGTTCATGATCCTACTACACACACACATACATCTCCCTCGCTCTTTCTCTCTCTAACACACACGCACACGTCTCTCTCTCTCTCTTACATACACACACACACACCCACACGTCTCTCTCTCTCTCTCGCTCTCTCTCACACACACACACACACGCACACGTCTCTCTCTCTCCTCTCTCTCTCTCTCTCTCTCTCTCTCTCTCTCTCACACACACACACACACCCACACGTCTCTCGCTCTCTCTCTCTCACACACACACGCACACGTCTCTCTCTCTCACACACACACACACGTCTCTCTCTCTCTCTCTCTCTCACACACACACACACACACACACACACACACACACCACCACCACCACCACACACCACACTACCAGCCCCTATAACCGTCAGGCGCTTGCGGATTGCTCTTTGTTCTTTTTCCAGAGGGCCGACTTATACAGTAGTACACGGCGATAATTAGCTCGGGGCACTACTTTCCCATAGACTGCTGTGAGACATTGCCGATACGACAGATGCTCATGGTCGTGTGTATGCTCAGCTCGTCCAGGCGAGAGAAAAAACAAAAACCAACGGCATGCATTTGTTTACGTAATTGCACACGATGAGTTGTGACTCGGGCCACCGCTGTCTGCCAGACAAAGAGTGTAAAGCGTTTAAGCTATTACTGTTTTATCTCTGGCACGGGCCCCACTGTTTTTGTCTTTGAAAGGCTGAAATGGTGGGAGGAAAGCCTTGACCTAAATACTGAAACACACACACACACACACACACACACAGTTGGACTGCCTGTGCATCGCTTTCCCCTCATTCAATCTGCCATCCCTTAATTCTGTAGCTGGTAGAGTTGTAACAGTTTGTGCTTAGGGGAGTTTGACTTTGTGTGTGTGTATGTGTGTGAGTATTCGTGTTCTGAGACATGCATTTGTGTGTGTGTGAGACTTGCATTTGTGTGTGTGTGTGTGTGTGTGTGTGTGTGTGAGAGAGAGATAGAGATATGTGTGTTTGTGTGTGTGCGTGCATGTCTGTCTCTTGGCATGAAGGGTACATACCAGCCACTCGTCCTGTTTCTTCTTCCCATGATTCTTTACTCCCTCTTTCTTTCTTTCTTTCTTTCTTTCTATCTTTTAAAATCAAGAGTAGAAGAACTGGCCTTGTGTCCCTGCATCGGCCCCTCTTCTGCATGGCTGGGCAGCTCTTCAATTAGATGAGAGAGGGAGAGAGAGAGAGAGAGAGAGAGAGAGAGGAGTGGTGGGTTCTGACGAGGCGGCCGCTCTTGGTTCTCGGCTCTCTGTTGGTGGGCCTTGAGCTGCTGCAGTGGGTGGGTGGCTCATCTGGTCCGACGGACCCCCATTTCTGTAATGGAATCAGCTATTTGTCTGTCTGTGTGTGTAAAAGAGAGAGAGAGAGACACACACACACATTCCTCACAGCTCCGTAATGGAGTTAGTTATTGTGTGTGTGTGTGTGTGTGTGTGGGTGAGTGTGTATATGAGTGATATGGACCCCTGACTCCCCACTGCAGCGAGCTAGTGTGTGTTGTGGACTCCCCTAGCTTGATAATTTAGTTGTGTGTGTGTGTGTGTGTGTGTGTCTCCATGCATCTCAAGTGATGGTCTGTAGGTGTGTGTATCAAATTTGTCAGTCAGTATTATCTTGAAATGGTAGTTTCTCCCATTCAGCCTCAGTCCCGTGTGAGCGGATTAAAGCAGTTGTCTGTGTTTTGCAGGTATACTCAAACAAACACACTGTTTCATAACCTCAGAGAAGAGCAGCGTGCACCTAAGCTCCTAGGAAGAGTGCTCAGTGGTTGGGGGGATGCATCACAAGATCACGTGATCACGTGAAGCCGTCGTGGTTTCAGTCAACCTAACGGACTAATAGCCAGCCGTGTGTCCATGTTTAGGAGTGAGGGATTCTCTCTTTCACCCCCCTACACACACACACACACACACACACACACACACACACACACACACACACAACCTCCCACCTCTCTCTGAAGGGCTCTGCTGTGCTGCTTCCACTGCAAGCACAGGTCCATGTCTAGTTCATGGGTCAACAGGCAGGCAGAGGCACATGCACACACACACCACACACACACACACACACCACACACACTCACCAAACAGGTTGACGCCAGGCACATGTTTATGGAGGGAACATTAGTCCATCTGGCAATGCAGAATGATAATAAGCCGTTGTTATGAGCGTCTCTCTTTGAGGCGCTGGTTTCCAAGTGTTTATTTTTGGATTTGCGACACTGAGTCATCCCTTGCTCATACGGTGCTCCTTTTTGTCAGTGTGCTCTGAGGATTTCTCCGAAGTCCAGTTTATGTCAGTGATTTGTCTGTGTCAGCACTTGAGAATTGTCTGATCTCATTGCTTGAGAGGATTAAGATGACCTGCAGACCTGGCTTTGATGACACGGCATTCTACATGACATATCTTGTATGCAGGGATTGAAAGGAACAATGGCAGTGTATGGACAGGCTGTGTAATGGACTAGGGTGTTGTGCTGTGTCTGAGCGTGGTGCACCTGTAAGAGTAGCCCATCTATCTATCTGTCTGTCTATCTATCTATCTGTCTGTCTATCTATCTGTCTATCTATCTATCTATCCATCCATCCATCCATCCCTGTTTAGACCACTGGGATCTAGCCAGTAGTATGGGTAATTAAGCTACTGCAACAAGTCTCGTGTAGCTCCACAAGAGGGTGAGGTGACATGTCTACATGTCTTGTTAGGAGGTGCTGAGCTCTAGCGAAGCTATAGAGTAAGGAGAGAAGAGAGGGAGAGAAAGTGAGAACGAAAGACTGATAGATAGATAGACAAACACTAAAAAAGGCAGATAGTCAGCATAAAAAAATGAAAGGATAGTGGACAGAGAGAATGGGAGGCGGAGAAGAAAAAGAAAGAAAGAGAGTGAGCGAGAGACACACACAGACAGGCAGACAGACAGAGAGAGAACGAGAACGTGTCTGTTTCACCAATGGCTGGACTGCATCCCATAGCAACAGCAGCTTAGGTCTCTGACTGCCAGCGTGAACAGCCCCCTGCTCTTAACGCTTTCAGGACCGAGAGAGAGAGAGACAGAGAGCGAGAGAGAGAAACAGAGAGCGAGAGAGAGACAGAAAGAGAGAGAGAGAGAGATCCTATTATTGGGCCCATTGTAAATGCTGATGTCCATTGTGCTGTTCCTGACCCTCCCGGAGAATGGAATTGAGCCCATTGTCTCAGCCGTGTGAGCCGCACGCGGACCAGTCACCAGATGTGATACCGTGGGTTATTGTGGCGCTTTGTTTTTGGAGAGGAGGGGGAAAACAAATACATACACACACTCACACAAAAAGAATAAGCTGCCTTTGCTGCCTTGTCGTGTTTGTAGGTTGGAAGGATCAGAGGGAATCGTTGGCTCAAATAAAAATGCAACATGCTGACTGCTTCATTTTGATCTTGGTTGTCGTAGTCGTTGCTGTTGTTTTTTTCGTCATCAGCCGACCTCAGTCCTTTCCAAAAGCCACATAAAAAAGAGGAGTTTGTGGAAAAATCTGGTGGCCTTGTCTGTATTTGACATCATATAGGGTCTTCTGTCTGTAGGCAGAGACGCTTCTAAAGACCCAGTGTGCTTCCCCATAGCTGCCTGTGTATTGTTCCACCAAAGAGGAAACAACTCCCTTTCAGACCTTCGCCACAGACGCTTTTTTGGCCCTCTAATTGTTTTCATCTTTCCCAGCGCTGCTAACTTTGGTTTGGTTTGGTGAGACTGCTCTTCTGTTTTGTGGCAAGGCTGCGTCTTTTTTGACGTTTTCTTTTTCATCATCCTCCTCTCTCTTCCTCCCTTAATACGCCCCCCCCCTCCCCAACACACACACACACACACACACACACACACACACACACACACACACACACACACACACAGACACTCTCGTCCTCCTTCATCTTCCCAAACCACCTCCTTCCCAGCCTAAGACAGCAAATGGTCAGCCATAAAACACAGATTGCATTAGTCATTCATTCTCTCTGGAGGCGGAGTGGACATTTGAGACAGGCCAGGCCCCTAGTCCTATCTCCTGCTCACCCAGTTCCAGCAGAGCCTTTGTTGAACACGGCCTTAAGTGAAACCAGATGGCCCTCTTTTAGACTGTACTGTATATTCCCCCCCCCCAGACCTACTCCTTCCCTACACCACCCCCGACCCTCTCTCTGTTACCCCCCTCCCCCCTCCCCCCAACCCACGCCCCCTTTTCTCTCTTTCTTTCTTGTTTTAAAATCTTTTTTTTTTTTTTTTTTTGCCAGCGCATACTTTCACAAATCAAATAAATGGACTGTTACGCCAAAGGCTCCACTCAAAATGTTTTGGCAGTAGCTTCAGCAAAAAAAAAAGCGCTCACCTCACCCCTCTTTTCTGAGGTGGCGGTGCGCTGGTGTTCGGTGAGGCAGCAGGAATGCAGCCGTAATTAAATTCCCTCCCAAACAAGTTAACTCCTGTTACCTCATGAAGCTCGCCGGGGCAGTGGGTGCAGTGCAGCCAGGAGAAAGACAAAACACACACCTTTGGCAGGGAAGACCCTTTTGAGCAATATTATCTTCCACACACACACACACACACACAGAGCTTCATTTCTTACATTATTTTCCAGTGGATTTGTGGACAGCTTCCTGTTTCAGTAGTCATGGCGAGTATTGCACAATTACACACATAAACACACACACATACGTGTGTGTGTGTGTGTGTGTGTGTGTGGCTATTGTACTGGAGACATAGGCTGTATTGCTCAACTAGACATGCTGGCCTGTTGTCGTTTGCTTGTGGACTGCTGGTAAGGTTCTTCCCATTGGTTATTTCAAACATAGCACTGCACTGTGTACCGAGATGTTGCGGTAGGCTGGCTGCACAGAAGAGAAAGGGGGAAAGGGGGAAGGGGGGGTTAACATCTGGAAAACAAATGATTGTCATAATCAGGGCTGTTTTTGTCTCTCCTCTGCTCTCCTTCTCTTTTCCCGTATTTTCACCCCCTCTTTCCTTTCCACCCTTCCTTTCCCGACCTGTTGTCATGATGCAGTGACAGCAGTTTGGCAAGATCAGAAAGACGCTGTTGAGTGGTTGTGTAGTGTAGTCGCGCCCGGGGCTGTGAAAGTGACACCCACGAGCCCGGAGAGAGGCTTTTGTGTCAGCGAGGTGCAGGCGCACCTTGAGAAGGCAGCCTAATGGGATTTAGGCAATGTGTGAGGAGTTAGGAACACGTCTGGGTTTTGAAGTGAGCCGCATCTCAACACGAAAGAAAGAAAGAAAGAGAAAGAGATGGGGAGATAGCAGGATGGATAAATGCAAGAGAGATTATTATTATTATTATTATTATTATTATTATTATTATTATTATTATAGATAGTAGCATACAAAAATTGACTGGAGTACACCTGCATGCAGTATAGATTCCTGGATATTCCTGCATTTCCTTATGGATAAATAAATTGTCTGTCTGCCTAGCTATCTGTTCTTTTGTATGTCTAGCTGTCTGTTGTTCTGTATGTGTAGCTATCTATTTATCTGTCTGTCTCTGTGTTCATCTGTCTATATATATATAGTGCACAAAGAAGCGGCTCTGGTTGTCCCTGTGGATTTAACTAGCATGCGCCTCTGCTTTCTGTTGGGGTCGTACCAGCAAAACCTCAGAGGAAATATGGACACGCTGCTTTCCAGTGGCGAGGCTCATCCAGGAGCATTGCTGAAAAGTGGCGAGGCTCATCCAGGAACATTGCTGAAAAGCTGGCGGGGGCCATCACGCGCGTCGCTCCGCTCCGCTCCGCTCTGCTGTACGGCTGTTACTTTGCTCTTTCCCCCGTGGACAATGCCGTGTTGTCATTTGTTTCTCGTCCTTTTTATCTGCTTTTTGTTCTCTTGATGAGGGCTAGTTGTTATTATCATGGTAAATATATCAACAAGTAGCTCTGCGCGGAGTATGGTTTGATTTGGATGGACTTCTTTTGTAAGACGCTTTGGATAAAAGCGTCTGCTAAATGCATGCAAATGTAAAATGTTTTGACAGAAAATAATCCACTGTGGAGCTTACTTGCACTCTCTCCTGCACGCACGCTTATTGCCACTGTGGCCTGATTTGGTTTAGAGTCTATTGATTTTTGTGGAAATTCCTTGACCTGTCTTGGGGGTGGGAGGAGGCGGGTGGGGGTGGGGGTGGGGGTGGGGGTGGAGGTTGCTTTGGCCTTCATTCTTCAGTGGCGATTAATAATTGATTTGTTCAAATTAAAAATGGTAGTTTAGACTCTCAAACCACAATTTCTCAGGGCCTTTGGAAATGTCAGATGGTCACGGACAACATGTCAGCTTGACAGGAACCTTTGGACTGCAAAACGCAAGAACACATTCACACAGTGGACTGCATTGTGTGGGGTAGAAAACTGCATGGAGATCAGGGTGACCGTTAAGGAGATTGAGACATTTCTTTCTTTCTTTTTTTAAAATTCTTTTTCAGTTCTGTTTTCCCTCTGTTCTACCCAAAGGGTTATCTTGCCTGTGGGGTTGGAGTTGTAGTGGAGTTTTTTTGATGGGGGTGATGGGGGTGATGGGGTGGTGGGGTGGGGGGAGGGGGGGCCGCATATGGAGCACTATGTAACACGAGTGTCCTTTAGATTTAGGGCAAGGTTCCCTCAATCCCTCTGTTTCTCTCTCTTTCTCTCCCTCTCTCGTGTGAAACAGTATTCTTTGTTTGAAAGTTCTTGCGGTACTGGGGAGTGTTCTGTGAACGCCATTGATTGGTTCCATCCAGGGGAAATTTGCCCTTTAGCAGATGTTTGAGGCTCTGCCAGAGCGCAGCGTGATCTGCAGACCAGACAGCTTTTTCCTTGTTATGTCCACTGAGGAGGAGAGGAGGAAAGGAGAGGAAGAGGAAGATGAAGAAAAGTGGCATCGAGAATCTCCGGCTTGAGGAACTAGGCCTGACGTTATCTGCAGTGTGAAACGCAACCTGTTTTAGACTCGGAATAGGCTGGATATTTTTTTATCAAATACAGTAACTGTTTTTTTGTTTTTTAATTCTTTTGAGATAAACCATTTTGTGATATTTCATTCTGCAAATGTCATTGTGCTTTTTTGCGGCTGTGAGATGGGGCTCCATTTGAGACCCCTGAGAGCATGACTGTGGGCTTCGATTTATGTTTGTGGAGAAATAGGTGCGGAGGCAAAGGTTCCTTCATTAAATGAAATGTCTGTCCTGCCATTCTTGGGTGGGAAGGGGTGGGAGGAAGTGTGTGATTGGAGAGGCAGAATGCTGTGGCAAACAATAAGTTGTAAATGCTCACTGAGGGAAACAGGCTTAAGCGTTTCATGTTTTTCAAGGAAGTAAATGGCATTGTAGTGTGCCAGTTTACAAATTTAAGATCTTGAAATCGAAGGGATTTCAGGTGGGCCTGTTTATTCCCTGCAAATGAGGCTTTAAATGGGGCCGACATAAATATCCACTGTATCTAACTACCAACTCAGCGGCACAGAAATCATTTCCATTGCTGTTTGTCTGTCTCCCCATCACATTAGTACAGGTCAGCATTATATTAAGAGCCTGACAAAATCATTAGGCCTACAGTATCATAACAAATAATGATAATAACAACAAGTATATAATAAAAATAATATTACTTATTCTTATTATTATTGTTATTATTATTTGTTATTATTATTATTAATATTATTATTATTATTATTAACAGTGGATGAAATAGTCCAGAGTGAAAGGAGGCACCACTACCACTCAGTAAGTGAGTGGACACACTAACACACTAAAAAGTGCCACCTATAATTATTTTAGGTTGGAATATCCCATAATGGAACTTAAAGAAACAATGTACTGACCGGTCCAGAGAGATCCACTGACGCGTGTGAATCATCTAGCTTTGGTCTTACTCGCCTGTAATATCAAGCTCTGCCATTGGTGGATGTCAGTGGATTAAAAATAATGTGATGGATTGTAAAGCTGCATTCAAGATCGGCGTTCCACGAGATATCACACCTAGCAGCTTAAACAGGCCTCCACTCATCCTCATGCTAACTCACAGAAGACCTCCACATAGAGATGTTACTACTACATGCATCCTGTTCACATTAATTAAAGACTCAGTGCAAAGCATCACAAACAGCCACGCTCAAGTTGTTATTCTTAACTGCACAGCAAGCCCCCCCCCACCCCTTTTCTTTTTTGGACACATGATGTAGTGTGTGAGTGACCCTGTGGGCCTACGAGGCTGTGTCCATGCCTAGCCCAGGCTGGGTCTGAAGGGGAGGCCGAGTTTGACGGCTGCTGTTGCACCTGCCTGCCGAATTTCACACATTTTATAGAGACGCATCATGAAGGCGAACCTTGTCGTGGCTGCGTAAAATGACACTAGCTCTAGGAACCTTGGGAAAAAAGCTTGCCCGTGATTTTTTTTGTTGTTTTTCCCAAGAGTTTTTCCCTCCTCACCCTTCCTTTCGTTCTTCGTCCGTTTCGTTTGTTCTTTTGTTCTTGCTTAGTTTTGTCAGTTTACACGCACATGGATGGTCTGAGTGTGGTAGAAGACTGTTTACACACACATGGATGGTCTGAGTGCGGTAGAGGGCAGTTTACACACACATGGATGGTCTGAGTGTGGTAGAAGACTGTTTACACACACATGGATGGTCTGCGTGTGGTAGAAGACTGTTTACACGCACATGGATAGTCTGAATGCGGTAGAGGGCAGTTTACACGCACATGGATGGTCTGAGTGTGGTAGAAGACTGGCCTGGCCAAGAATCTCCAGGGAAATGCAGCGTGGAGCCAGGGTTTTCTTTTTCGATCAGACATGGAACATCGGCCTGGCTATTCTTTTAGACAACGTACATACTATGCACATTTTCATAAAGTCAAGTCAGCTTTATTGTC
>PYXC01000453.1:817500-822500 GCA_015244755.2 Tenualosa ilisha
CACACTGAAAGGATCCCTTGTGCCCCGTCGGCCTCATCCCTGGATGGCTGTTCCCGCCAGCCAACGGGGCAGTGTCGAAAAAGTCTCGTGCCCTCGTTAGCCATTTCCCCCCTCCTCCTTTTGCTGTGTGTTGGCTTCCCAGAGAAAATGGGGCTTTTTTTTCCCCCCCCCCCCCCCCATCCCAGGTCTGTCTCTGCAGCCTCCAGGGGGAGGGAGGGAGGGAGGGAGGAGGGCAGAGGAACATTACACAGGCTTCTGCAGCCCTGCTCTCCAACATGCTAGCTGAAACAAAGTGAAACAGCCATTTCTTTCTGTTCACTTATTCAGTCTCACTTTCACTCTCACCCTCTCTGTCTCTGTTTCTGTCTCTCTCTCTCTTTGTGTTCTCTTTCTGTCCATTTCTTTCCTCTCTTCCCCTTTCCTATCTGTGTGCATGGAGCACAGTGTAATTGGAAGCTCTGTGTTGGCTGGGAGACTGGACATCTCAGGCCAGGGAACGAGGGAGAGAGAGAGAGAGAGAGAGAGAGAGAGAGAGAGAGAGAGAGAGAGAGAGAGAGAGAGAGAGAGAGAGAGAGGAGAGAGAGAGAGAGAGAGAGAGAGAGAGAGAGAGAGAGAGAGAGAGAGAGAGAGAGAGAGAGAGAGAGAGAGAGAGAGCGAGAGATGGAGGCAGTAGGCCCCAGTTCTGGAAGCCTTTTGGTGGAGTCTCAGAGCTCTCTTGGGACCCCACTCCTCCTCCCCCTCTTTCCTCTTCCCCATATTCCTCCCACTCTCTTCCCACATCTTATTTAGCTCTCCTGGCTGCTGAATGAAAGATGGCTTCCCATCGAGCACCCACCCCCAAACACCTCCACCTCCACCTTACCCCGCACCCCTCTTTTGACTAAATGTGACTCCAGGGTCTTCGGTGATGAGACTTTTTTTGCCTTTGCCTCTTTCCCCAAGTGTCTTGGAGCTGAGCTCACTAGCAGCATAGAAACCTTTATTGTCCTTTATGGTCCTTATAGCTAGCAATGGTGGATGCTTAGGTGACTTGTTTGTTTGTTTTTTTGCTGTGGCTTGTTTGTGTATATGTGTGTTTGTTGTGATGGAAGAATGTAGCATGAACTCAGGAAAAGCCAACAGGCAGACACACAAATTATGTTTCTCTTCTGTTGCAAATATCTGGCATTTGACCTTTGTGGAGGTCTGAACTCCCAGACTGCCCTCATATTTTAAATGCATATTTCGATCCTGAGAAAGAGCTTGCATGTTGAATGAATGTTTCTGTAGGCATACAGGGTGTGTGGTGTGTGTGTGTGTGTAGGTATGTATGAAGGAAAATAAAATGGGATTCCTCTGTAGAGTAGGCTAGTCCTTGTGTTAATGGAACGTCATGCACATTCTAGAGCATCCAGACAGTTCCGTTTGAGTTGTCTCCATGGCAACCCCAGAGTTCTGTTCCCTCTTGTTAGCGCGCGAGTCCCATTTAACACAGTAGTGTCTCCACAAGCTCGCCTTAAGCTGGGCTGACACTTAGAGCCACTGTTGAGTGAAGCAACACACACACACACACACACAGAGGAGCCAGGGTCTTCCCTTACAACACACACACACACACACACAGAGGAGCCAGGGTCTTCCCCTACAACACACACCTACAACACACACACACACACACGCAAGTATACCACATCCATCTCACATGCACCACCATATACATACACACACCACCACCACCCTCATACCGTAAGCATTCAAACACATATCAGTATACTATGCTGTCACTACCCACCCACATACACCACATCCATCACACATGCACCACCATACACACACACACACCACCACCACCCTCATACTGTAAGCACTCAAACACACATTGCACTATACTATCAGTATACTGTATGTCACAACACACACGCATCACCTTGCCTGAACTGAACTTGGTTGGCTGCCGCAGGCAAGGCCTTCTTCTGCTGCATCTCTGTCTTTCCTGATGGGTTCATTTCCCCACCCTCTCCAAACCTCTCTTGCCCTCCCATCCTCCCGACCCCCGCATCCCAGCTTCCACTTCTTCTCCCTCTCTCTCTCCCTCTCCCTCTCTCCCTCCCTCCCTCTCCTCTCTCCTCCCTCTCTCCCTCTCTCCCCTCTCTCCTTCCTCTCCTCTCCTCCTCTCCCTCCCTCTCTCCCTCCCTCTCTCCCTCCCTCTCTCCCCCTCCCCTCCCTCCCCTCCCCTCCTCCCCTCCCCTCCCCCCCCCCCTCCCCCCTCTCTCCCCTCTCTCCCTCTCTCTCCTCCCCTCCCTCCCCCTCCCTCCCTCCCCTCCCTCCCTCTCCTCCCTCCCTCTCTCTCCCTCTCTCTCCCTCTCTCTCTCTCTTGCGGGGTAATCTCTGCAGTCCTCTAGGCCTGAAGGGAATACCTTGGGGCTTTGTGATGGCGGGCCGCGGGGCGAGTCCCACTGTCGTTTCTGACCATCTCCTCATGGAATGTGACACACTGGTGACGGAATGCTGGATTCCTTTTCCCTGTTGTGCACGCTGGTGTGTGTGTGTTTTTGGACAGAAATCACTAGGCTACACATACGTTCCACAGTGTGTGTGGTGTGTGTGTGTGTCAGGACACTTCGAGTGCAGGGCTTTTGTAGATTTAGAATCTGCTAGCAGTACCTCTTCACTGCAGCACTGATAGCTTTTGAGAACCATTAGGTCAGCTCCACAGAATCTTCGGGGCTGTGTTCTGTGTGTGTGTGTGTGTGTGTGTGTGTGTGTGTGTGTGCGCCTGAGTGTCTGAGTGAGGCGTTATTGACGGGGCCTCTTGTTTGGACGGATTACTGTATTAAAGACTGACTGCCAGCTGCTTTGGGGGAGATCCTCGTCCTCAGTGTGTGTGTGTGTGTGTGTGTATGAAAGGCCTTTCCTTGTGTTTATCTGTCCACTGGACTCTAGTCTGAAGCGTGACTGAGTTCTCCATTAAACAGGCCAGGTGAGCAAGAACCCTAACCCTAAGTTATAGAATCTTAGATTTCATTTTTTTCTACATAGCATATACACAGAATTGTTTGTTGTGTTTGCTGTCGTTAGCCACCGTTCAATTCAGTTGATTTTAATTATGAGTCTACAGCATCAGTACAATAGTAGGAAAAACTCCCTTGTCTTGGAAGTCAAGGAAGAAACCTTGGGCAGATCCACAACTCAAGGGGACAGCCCAACTGCCAGGGGTCATACAGAAAAAGTACAGTCAGTAGTTACCATGATAGACCACAGTTTGTCCATGGTTTTAGCTGAGCATCATGATAATCCCAAAATATTGTCCCACAACATTATATGGTAGTCAAGCCATAGGTGGTGTCAATCATACTCCAACCCGTAGCTGAGCCTCATGCCAGAGACTGAGCCTTTAAATTGAACCCAGGCAACGTTCTCTTTTTTTTGCCTGTGGTCTCAGTTCACAGCATAATCCTGACCCTTAGTGACCCCGTCGTGGAGTTTACTAATTCACCAGAGTCCAGCAGAAGTGTTGTGTAAGCCTCTCCCAGCTTGGCCCACTGTAAATATTGTCAGTGACTTGCAGTGAGGAGTTGCAACACTGGGGCCTGAGGTTTTCTGCTCTGCATCCTCAATGGAAGCGTGGATGGGGGTGGTGGTGGGTGTGTGTGTGTGTGTGGGGGGGGGGGATCTCTTCCTTGTTGGTTTGGGGTCGCAAGAGTACAATCCACAAAGAATGTGTTTGGGCGTCGGCTGACACACACTCTCTCTCTGTCTCTTTCTCATACACACACACACACACACACACACACACATTTCCCTTGAGGGCCTACTACAATGACAGTGGAGCAGCCATTGAAAATACGGCTTCTTCTTGAGTTGACACAGAAGTGAACTGAGGGCATGTGTGTGAGCAACAATGGCACATGGCTACCGTTTAAAGAGGACTGCAGTAAAACTGGTCTTATGAGATTCTGTGTGTGTGTGTGTGTGTGTGTGTGTGTGTGTGTGTGTGTGTGTGCGCGCGCACTCATGCACGGGGTGGGGGCACATTAAGAAAACCTGCTTTTCCTAGATTTTGTTTGGGGTGAAGCATTGATCTATCAGTGTATATTGATTGATTGATCGATCTGGACTAAATATTCTGCAAAGCTACTGTGCAAAGCTTAGTAAAAAGCAGACGTTTATGTTATGTGTGATGTTACATATTAAATGCTAAGTGGAGTCTGGAGATTAGGACTGTTCAGTGTAGAAAGATCCGTTTTGGCTAGAAAGAGAGTAGGCCTGTGTGTGTGTGTGTGTGTGTGTGTGTGTGTGACTGTAGATAGCTCCACAGAGAAGCGGGTGAACACAGTGGCTGTGGGAGCGGAGGATCTGGAGGTATCTGGGCTGAGTGTGGAAAGACCAGTCCTGGCTGAGAGCACGATGCTGTGTGGTGCAGCGTTGTAAAGGGAGCGGCCTGGACTGCCGATCAGGAGACCACTGCCAACGAGGGGAGCCAAAAATGAAGAGCTATTGTTCCATGATGTCAGGCCTTGGCCTCAAGACCCACTGAAATAGCTTGTGGCATTGCACATTATTTGTGTGTGTGTGTGTGGTGTGTGTGTGCGCGTGCGCGTGCATGCAACTATGCATGCGTTTGTGTGTTTTTATACATTATTGAGTGCGTACTGGCTACTGAAAATCTAATTTCCTGTGTCGAGACTAACCTGGTGTGTGTGTGTGTGTGTGTGTGTGTGTATGTGTGTGTGAGAATGTGAATGAACATATCTGTGCCACTCCCGCCTGTTATCCCCTGAAGAACAATAGAGTGACTATTCAAGCTGGCTTCACGTCCTCGTGGCTAGTGACAGCCTCTCTGTCTCCTCAGACGTGACACACAGAGAGAGGGAGAGAGAGAGAGAGAGAAGGACGACGTGACGGGGAGAGAGAGAGGGAGAGCGAGAGAAGAACGACATGACGGGGAGAGAGAGTGAGAGAGAGAACGACGTGACAGAGAGAGAGTGAGAGCGAGAGACAATAACGACGCAGCACCTCAA
>PYXC01000453.1:825000-827500 GCA_015244755.2 Tenualosa ilisha
CTAGTGTCAAATAAGGTCTTTTTTTTTAAATATATATCCTCATTGTCTGCAAGAGTGGCGTAGTTACAGTCCTCATTTTTTTCAGGATTTGTCTGTGTCTGTGTCTTTTTTTTTTTTTTTTTTTTTTTTTTGTGGGTTTCATGATGTGTACCAAGTGTCATTAAATTGACTTCAGAGGCTATTTTCTCATTTTAATGAATTGCTTTGATCAAAAAGAAAGCAGCATTTTTTTTTTCTTGAAGAGGAAATGTGGAAAATTATGACTACACAGCAGTGCAGTGACTGGAAAATATGTAGTGTGTGTGTGTGTGTGTGTGTGTGTGTGTGTGTGTGTTTGGACCTGCTCAGTGTGCAAAACCTCAGCCATTCCTCACTCAATTTCAGACAGAACATAGAACACTGTATGTGCACATACCCACATATATGCATGCACACACGTGCTCTCCCTCTCTGTCCTATATATACACACACACACACACACACACACACACACACACACACAAACACAAACACACATTCACAGGCACACTTATTCACTCACTCTCTCGCTCGCACACGCAATCACACACTTTTCAGACTCACTGATTAAAGCAAACTGCATTGTAAACATGACATTTCTGCTTTGTTTTTCTTAATGCTCCTGCAGACTACTGGGACATTTAGCAAATATTGACACATAGATGGATGAACAAAGGTTTGGAGACACTAGCCGGTCAGCTGTGCACTTTTGTATTACTGCGTTCACCGACACGTCGAAGCCATTTATTTTATTTGAAATAAAACCTTGAATAAACGCAGCTATTTCGAAAAAGAAATGATCGATGGATGCATTTTTCCCGTTTTCGATAAACACTTCCAGATGCATTTTTTCCCCCGCCCTGTTCAAGACGGTGTGAGCCAAGACACACAGATGATAAATTCAGAAGGGATGTTTTGCACCCCAGTAAAACTTCCATTTGCTATGCTTGTGTCAGTGCTGCAATATCCACCCCCATCAGTTGTTGCACGCTATGAGGGATCTTACTCGAATACAATCAGGATTGTTTGTAAATCTCACACACACACACACACACACACACACACACCAGACACAATATTGGTGCTCGGCTGTCCTCAGCTGAACATCAGAATTTGTGTGTGTGTTTGTGTGTGAGGATGCTAGGCTGCTGTCTTTGTCTTGTCACATTTGTGGATCAGGTGCCGTGCGCTGTGTGTGTGTGTGCGTGTGTGTGGAGATGGCTGTCAGATATCCGGGGTCACTGTGCGCTGCTGTTCGTCTCTCTCTGAGCGCTCCAGTGTTGCAACCTAGGGGCTCTTGCTGGCACTGTGGTGTAACTGGGAGCTGCTAGACTGCATTTGATGATGCATTTGCTCAACAGTCATCGGACTCTTAAGCACGTCGATCATACACACACACACACAAACACACACGCATGCACGCGGTCTGCTTTTTGGGTCATAGTGTCCTTTCAGGAGCAAATATTGTCGTGTTTTAGGGAGTACAGAATCTTAGAAAGATGAGAGGGTTGAGGTGACATCAAGTCTTTGCTCGCTCGCTCGCTCTCTGTCTCTCTCTCTCTCTCTCTCTCTCTCTCTTGCTCTCTCTCTCTCTCTCTCTCTTGGGCTCTCTCTCTCTCTCTCGCTTGCTCGCTCGCTGTCTCTCTCTCTTGCTCTCTCTCTCTCTCTCTCTCTTGGGCTCTCTCTCTCTCGCTTGCTCGCTCGCTGTCTCTCTCTCTCTCTCGCTCTCTTGCTTGCGTTCTCTCTCTCTCTCTCTCTTTCTCTCTCTCTCTTGCTCTCTCTCTCGCTCGCTCTCTCGCGCTCTCTCTCTGTCTCTCTCTCTCGCTCTCTCTCTCTCTCTCTCTCTCTCTCTCTCTCTCCCTCTCTCTATTGTGTGGTTGCTCTGACGCTCACGCTGCCTGAGCTGGTGTAGTAGTGGAGTGGAGTGGAGTCTAGAATCCGCCTCTGGGTGGGTGGACTCCACCGCAGCCAGCCTGGCTCCGACACACGAGCCCCTCGCTCACGGAGCAGCGCGGACGCCGCTTTGAATAATTGATCGCAGGGCGGCAGAGAAAGAGCTGAAGATGAAGGTGGTGGGGGAGGGGAAACACACACACGCACGCACACACACACACACACACACACACACACACACACACTACATGACTCCAAAGACCCACACCGACAGAATGAGATGGAGAAGGAGAGAGAATGAGTAGCGCAGATACACACTCTCACACACACACACACACACACACACACACACACACACAGCTCCAGAGGAAGACAAAGAGGATGTGGTGCATTGTTGTCCACACACCTGTGGCTGCCGTGGCCTTGTGGAGACACTCTCCAGGTTTAGTGCTTCTTTTCAACTTCCTCTCAGCCTGCGCTTTGTGTAGGGGGGTCGCTTACACTCTACCAGCTGCCCTGTGTGTATGTGTGTGTATGTGTGTGTGTGCACGGTTGTGTGTGTGTGCACGCTTGTCTATGTGTGTGTGTG
>PYXC01000453.1:837500-840000 GCA_015244755.2 Tenualosa ilisha
TCTCTCTCTCTCTCTCTCACTCACACACACACACACACACACACACACACACACACCACACACACACACACACACCACACACACACACACACACATTCTCTCTCTCTCACTCTTGTTTAATCTCGGCCCTTCTATCTCTGGTCCCCGCCACTTCATCAAGCATTCCCAAATTCTCCCACAACCTTCCTAAAGACTCCTGATATCCAGCCCTGGAGCTGGAGCTGCGGAACGTTCCAGAAAAAAAAAGCCTGGTGTCATCAGACACAAATAAATGGGGCTGTTTCTGGGCACGGTGGTTTTGACTGTTTCTACAGTAACTCTTGTGAGCTTGTAAAATTCGATGGATCCGAGGTGGCCAAGCCCAGAGGCTGTTTGTGTGTTAGAGGTTTCATTTTGATCAGCACTTCCCACAGACACATTCCACATGTGATGGTAGCGTTGCGGAAGTAGCCTAGGTTGGGAATGATCTAGAATGTTTTGATTTTTATCACTGAAGCGGAGTCAAATTTGGCTAAATACAGACTCAAATGCCTGGCTTTCTGGTGTAGACTAGTCTCCAACATGAGGTCATTCACGCAGCTCCGTAAAGACCACCCCCCCCTCCAGGCCCTGCAGAGCTTAGTATTGACTGGTGCTATCTTGGCCTGAGCGGGTCCTAATCTAGCTGTCTATCGCTCTGCCCGATCAAAAGGTGCCTCATTATAAACACCTTAACCAAGCGAGCCTGTTTGTAGCGCCACTTAAAGAGTCAGATAGCACTCGAAAATCAATCAGTCAGATCGTGTGTGTGTGTGTGTGTGTGGTGTGTGTGACAGTGAGTGTGATTAGTGGGTGTGATTAGTGAATGGGTTGATGATCACCATAAATGTTGTTATCAAAGCCTGTGTTTGTCCATGTCACTCATCCCTGTGTGTGTGTGTGTGTGTGTGTGTGTGTGTGTGTGTGTGTGTGTGCGTGCGTGTGTGTGTGTGTGCTGGCTGGCCCATTTTTAAATATGCGTAACTGCGTTCCTCATTTGGGCTCATTTTGACGGAATTGCATGCAAATGTATGCCTGCATTGTTGTTAGCTCGGCTAAAAATAGTTCCTATCTGGGATTGAGTGTGTGTGTGTGTGTGTGTGTGTGTGTGTGGTGTGTGTGTGTGTGTGTGTGTGTGGTGTGTGTGTGTGTGTGTGTGTGTGTGTGTGTGAGTGAGTGAGTGTGTTTGTGTTGGTATGAATATCATTCTCACATTTCAGAGCTAAATCTCATTCCACACCCTTTGCATTTGGATGATGTCCATAGTGTGTGTATGTGTGTGTGTGTGTGTGTGTGTGTGTGTGTGTGTGTGTACGCCTGCCCACGTGATGACTCATAAATGGAGGTTTGTTTACATAAAGGTGTAACTTTTGATCATGGTGTGTGTGTTTGCAGGTTATGCTGTGCGAGTGAAAACACTGTGTGTGTGTGTGTGTGTGTGTATGTGTGTGTGTGTGTGTGTGTGTGTGAGTGAGTTGGAGAGAGAGCATTAATACACACACCCACACATCATGACAACTCCTTACCACCATGCAGGAAACGCTGAAACACACCACACACACACACACACACACACAAAGGTCTAAGAGAGGAAAACAGATCTGAGATTTCACACAAAGCGGGAAGTCACGGCTGAGAAGAAAAACACACACACACACACAAACAAACATTGGCCTTCACACTTTATGTTATAGATTGTGTTATGTGTGTGAAAATGTTTCAAAGGAATGTGTAGTGCATGTGTGTGTGGAAGGTGTAGGCTTATGTGTGTCGTGTTGGTTCTCAGATTTGTGTAAATAGGCTGTCTGTCATTGTAGCCTGTGCACATCAGTGTGTGTGTGTGTGTGTGTGTGTGTGTGTGTGTGTGTGTGTGTGTGTGTATAGACTCGAGCCCATCGTGATTCTGCTGGTGAATGATGCTGTAATGGGGAACCAGCGCTTCTCTTCTCTTTTCTTCTGAAGGGGCTGATGTCATTTCAGCACCATTTATATGCACCACACGTGTGTGTGTGTGTGTGTGTGTGTGTGTGTGTGTGTGTGTGTGTGTGTGTCTAAGGGAGGGAGAGAGCGCGAGCTAACACGTGTGCATGCGCCAGAACCCACACCGCAGCCCTGGTTACCACGGCTACAACCACTCTCCCAGAGAAGGGAAATGGTGGTCGGCAACGAGGACGCCAGAAATATTATACACACACATAAACACACACACACACACACACACACACACACACACACACACACACACACACACACACACACACAGACCATTATCGTACAAACACACACAAATCTGTTGTGTGAGCTCACATCTAGAAGGAGTGAGAAACTGATACACACACACACGCACACACACACAAGGTTGTGTGAGCTCACATCTAGAAGGAGTGAGAAACTGATACACACACACACACACAGGTACACAACTCAACTCTGGCAATGTGAGAAGCAGCTGAAACTGGTCAGTGTGCGACTAGGATAGTGT
>PYXC01000453.1:845000-850000 GCA_015244755.2 Tenualosa ilisha
ACTCGTTCCTGAAAGACCAAGCCAGAGCTGCTTCTCCACCTCAGGAATTTTTCTGGTTTCCAGTTTCTCCCACTGCAGCGGAGAAGAGGAAGCCAATGAACTCACAGTGCTGAAACTGTGTGTGTGTGTGTGTGTGTGTGTGTGTGTGTATAGAGTGCACCATAACATCTCAATTGTGGGCAGCCTAGCAGGCTGTGTGAGCAGGCTGTAGATCCCTTATTCAGGGCCAGAGGATCCTCAGGGCTGTGTAGATGGAGGTTGTTATGGGCATCAGGGGCTCATCGAAGGAGGAAGTGATGTCAGTCTGTCACGCCAGACTGGGATGCTTTTTTTGCTCATGCTCACACACCACCGCGATGCTCGCTATGCTGTGTGGGGTGGCTTAGCTTCGCCATTGAGATGACCTTTATAACACACACACACACACACACACACACACACACACACATAGAGACACACATACACACAGGCCTGTATTTATATAGCTATGCAGCACACTGAGACACACACACACACACACACACATACACACACACACACACACACACCACACACACTACACACTCTCACACACACACACACACACACACACAGACACACATACGCACAGGCCTGTATTTATATAGCTATGCAGGACACTGAGACACACACACACACTTTGTGATGTACAGCGGGTGTGTATCCTGTGTGCATCAGAGCAAATGAGTTTGAGCTGAGCGACTCCTGATACAGATATGCTGTGTGTTGTTATGACAGTGGCCTTAGTGATGCCAAGATGGCACACATGGCCTCCAGTGGCCTTGGCAGGGCTAGATTATATTGCCCATGCTTTGTGCTTAAACACGTGACCCTGTGTAAACAGAGCCCTGTGGGACTGACTTTACGCACAGTTTAGATGTGTGGTAGTGGTGTGTGCGCATATGTGTGTTTCTGAAGTAAGTGTGTGTGTATGTGTGTGTGTGCTTGAGTGCACGCCTCAGATGCTGTCTGACAGCCACTGCCCCTTGGTGATTGAATCCCAGCTGAGACGCAGAGAGCTGACAACCACACACACACACACACACACACACACACACACACACACACACACACACACACACACGGCTGTTGTTTTTTTTTCCCTCCCTCTCGTCTCGCGCCCGCCGGTCAGGGGAAGGCACGGAGAGCTCGGTGCGTAGCGTCCTCAGCTGCTCGGGGTCGGTGCCAGCGTGGCACAGTGGCACACCATCGCCCTTCACCCACCATGCCCGCTGCTTGATCGCACTACTTCCCTCAAGTAAAAAACATGACGACAAGAGGGCTCTGTATTTAGCATTTCCTTCTCATGTAGTCCCAGTCACCTACATTCATGTGGGGTTTATGGAGTGTGTTTACACAGCCTACTTTACAGTGGACGAGTGTATTGACGTACATATTGATGCGAAAACAACTTATTCAACTGATCTCAGTCAGAGCTGTTAGCTAGTATGTGTATCTGTTTATTATTTACGCTTCAGATTTAACTTCAACTGTTAAACTGTTTTCTTATTTCCTGGTCTTGTTTATTTGTATTAACAAACAAATTATTTGTATTAATGGCTTTTGATCGTTTGAAATCATGAAGTGTTTTAAATTTTGTCATTAATGACTGTTTCTGTGAGAGGACTTGGATGTGTTTGGTGAGGCAGTACAGTAAACGCGTTTGAAAAACGCAGAGGGTTGTTCTGATGTAGTCATTTGAGGAGAGGACGAGTCGCCTTCATTCTCCGAAGCGGCGTGTAAAATTCAGCGATGATGAAAGACAAGGAGATAAAGTATCGCAACCCTCATCTGAAATTCATCAAACGTCTCGGAGGATGTTTACACGTTAATCCCCCTCCTAGTTGAATCACGAGTAAAAGAAAGAGAGAGAGAGAGAGATGGAGAGATCCCTGTAAAGCCGAGCTCGGTGAGTGATATCGTCTGGGTCAGGAGAGGACATTCGTGTCTGACACAGCCGTGGGTAAAAACGGGCTAAAAACAAAGTCAGCCTTCGGGCAAACTCGTCAACAGCCGTTAGACTCTGCAGCGTTGCAGGGAAGCCACATCTGTGTGTGTTTGAGCCACATCTGGGTGTGTTGCTTTGAGTGAGTGTGTATTTATGTGGGAGGGATGTTGTTGACATTCGGAAAACTGATGTTATTTTGTGTTTTCCAGAGAATAACCAACTCATACACTAGATGAATAACCAACCTACATGCTCATACACTAGATGAATAACCAACTCGTACACTAGATGAATAACCAACTCATACACTAGATGAATAACCAACTCGTACACTAGATGATTCAGTCTGAATGCATTCAATCATCATGCATGTTTTTGCATGTGATATTCATATTTTTACGTGTAATATAATTTCCATATATAATGTAATCAAATGCTAATATTTGTTTCTAAGTGTGTACAAATACACATATTATTTAGGCTAGTAGCATATCATGGGGACCTGGTGCTGTTTGTGAGGAGTTTTGAGATATGATATGATGATGCTTTTTGGGACACGCTCAGTCATTGAGCTCCGAGGCCGAGAGAGATGGAGGGAGAGAGAGATGGAGAGAGAGACGGAGAGAGAGATGGACGGAGAGAGAGATGGACGGAGAGAGAGATGGACGGAGAGAGAGATGGACGGAGAGAGAGATAGACGGAGAGAGAGGGGGAGAGAGACACACAAGGCAGAGCAGGCGAGCGACCACAGTGCACCACAGATTGACAGATGACAAGCAGATGTGATGGGCTGACAGGGCAGGCGAGGACACCGGCCTTCAGCTCACCTCCAGTCAGGTTGTTCTTCCCTTTCTTTTGCCATCTGTTTGCTTTGGGTTTCGTTTTTCAGACAGGGAGAGAGGGATGGAAATGGCGGGCAGGCAAGGGAGAGAAAGAAACAGAGGGATGAAGAAAAAGAGAAAAAGAGAGGAGTAAAGTGATGGGTCTCAGAAGTCGGGCAGCTGTGATCACATCGTAGTTCTGAGCTGGTGCTGTTCACGACTACGAGATTGATGATGGACGAGTTAAAAAGAAAAGAAAAAAAAAGAAGAAAACAATTATGGGGGCGAGGACAGAGGCAAATCTCTCTTTATGCCTCCTCCATCTCTCTCTCTTTCTCTGTTCCTCTCCATCCTCTCGTTTGTTTGTGTCTCTCTCTGTGTTCCTCTCTATCCCCCCTTCTCAGACGCTCCCCCACTCCACTGATTTGAAAGGCAGATTTTGCCGTGGAGAGGGAGCGCTCTGATTGGCTGACGGCGGCCTGTGGGCCAGCCAGTCAGGGAAGTCCTGCCGCCTTTAGTGACGGGCAGATTTCTGTGCGTTCTCTTCCTCTCCTCTTCTCCTCCTTTTCCTCTCCTTTGCTCCTCCTCTCCTCTCTTTTCTTCTCCTTCACTCCTTCTCTCTTCCTCCCCTTTCCCTCCACTCCTCTCTTTTCTGCTCCTCCTCTCCTCCACTCCTTCCTTCTCTCGTCTCCTCACTTTTTCTACCACCTCCACGCCATCTCTCCTCCTCTCTCCTCGTCTCCTCTCCTCCTCTCTTCTCCACTCGTCTCCTCTCTCCAGCTCCATTTCTCCTCATTGCTCCCTGTCTTTATCTCTCTTCCTGTTTATGCTCTTTACTTGACTTGTTTACTTAACTTGTTTGTGTTTATGTTTGTGTTTGTACTTCTTAGTAGGCATTTTGTCCAGTGTCGTCCGGTGTCATTAAGAACTATTCCATTACCGTTTTTAAAAGTAAAGTTCTGTAGTCTAAATAAAAAATGACAATTATTAGGAGGAGAATAGAATAGAAAAATAACAATAGGAACTACTACTACTATAACAACAACAACAACAACAACCTCTCCCCTCTGTTGTCATCACTGCTGCAGGTCTCTTCTCATGTCTCTGTATTCCTCTCTCCCAAACACACACACACACACACACACACACACACACACACACACACACACACAAAGGTGTCACAGTCTAGTGGCTGAGTATGCAGAAATTCAGTGGGGTGATTCCCAGTTGCCACTGTTGTGCCACCCATTTGGCCGTGGAGAGACCGTCTCTTCTTTGGACGAGAGCGTCCGCTCTGGGTGTTAAGTGTCAGACAGAGGAGTAAATATAAAGTACATGTAGGTCAGTAACACAAGGAAGCATAAGAAATTTACTTGTAGATGAATAACACAAGGTAGCAGCTGCCTGATTGGCAGGCTGTCCTCTCGGTTGGACTGGGCTGGGCTGGGATGGAGTCTTATCCTTGGCTGGGCTGGGCTGGGCTGGGCTGGGCTGGGCTGGGCTGGGATGGGATTGGATGGAGTCTTATCCTTGGCTGGGCTGGGCTGGGCTGGGCTGGGCTGGGCTGGGCTGGGCTGGGCTGGGCTGGGGGCTGGGCTGTGGGCTTGGATGGGATGGAGTCTTATCCGTGTTGTTGCCTCGTCTCTTTGATTTTTATGTGACTTCAGCTTGTTTATTTATTTATTGTTGGTGCTGCCGCTGTTGTTGCTGCTGTTGTTATTGTCTTTATTTGAGCACCCACTTAAACCAGATGTACTCTGTAGTCAGTGATGCATTACATATAGTTTGTGTGTGTGTGTGTGTGTGTGTGTGTGTGTGTGTGTGTGTGTGTGTGTGAGGGAAAGAAAAGACATGAGAAGAAGCATCAAAAAAGAGTAAACAAGATGTGTCATTTTTCTCTGTACTTTTCTGTCTCCTTTTCCATTTTACATTAAATGAGCAATCTCCCCAACACACGTGCACACACACACACACACACACACACACACACACACACACACACACACACACACACACACACCTCCCACCCAATCCATCAACACGTGTCACAGACAGAAACCCCACACACCATTTTCTGTATGAAGAGCGGGAGTGTGGATGAAAGAGCATGTACGAGTAAGAATCAGGAAGAGAAAAAGTGTGTGCGTGTGTGTGTATGTGTGTATGTGTCTCCCTGTGTGTGCTGCCAGTTGCATAGCAACAGGATCGGGCCC
>PYXC01000453.1:860000-865000 GCA_015244755.2 Tenualosa ilisha
GCTAGACACATCCAGTGGCCTGCACTGGTGAGTCGAAGACACACACACACACACACACACACACACACACGCACATCTATCCAGTAGTGCGTACTGGTGAGTAGGATGTACACACACACAAATCCATCCAGTAGCACGTGCTGGTGAATAGAATTTACACACACACACACACACACACACACACACACACACACACACACATCCCTCCAGTGGCGCATGCTGGTGAGTGGGGTTTTAACATAGCATACTTAACAATTCCTCATCCCTCTGTGGATAGACTACCTGACATTATCTCTCCCAGTCTAATGGGTTTTGTCAAAAACAAACATTAAATTAAATTAAATTAAAATAAGTTAAAATAAATTCAATGAATTGAAAATGAAGCGATTCATGTTGCCAACCCCTGTTGATCCAAATACACACACACTGCCATGATATTCACACACACACACACACACACACACACACACACAAACACACAAATGACTAATGTTCAGTAACTTGTACTGTTAGTTGAATTCTGAACAACGCGTAGATATAAATGTGGGCTGATGCGCGCAAACACACACCCACACACACACCCACACCCACACCCACACCCACACCACACACACACACACACACACACACACACACACACACACACACACAGCCGTGGTTTCTACTGACACACTTCATACACAGCGGTGATACCCATACACACACACACACACACGCAGACAGCCGTGGTTTCTACAGAGACACTTCATACACAGCGGTAATACCCCCCCCCCACACACCACACACCCCACACACACACACACACACGCACACAGCCGTGGTTTCTACTGACACTCTTCATACACAGCGGTGTTACCCACACACACATCCAAATGTCTGCTCTATAATGAACATGAAATTGCAAACACTCAAAGACAAAAGCTGTGTGTGTTTTGTGGATGGACACATGCACCACTGTGTGCCAGCTCGCTGTTAAGATGGTGGTGTGTGTGTGTGGTCTGTCAGAGAATTAAGAGATGAACTGGACTGAACTGGTCTGAGAGGAAATATGTAACTTCGATAAACAGTTGAAGTGTGTATGCGCTTGGAGGTGCATATGTCTAAAATGGGAGGCGTGTGTGTGTGTGTGTGTGTGTGTGTGTGTGTGTGTGTGTGTGTGTGTGTGTGTGTGTGTGAGCCTGAGTAAGTAATAAGAGGGGGAGTGTAAATGTTTAACAGTGCAGCACCACACTCTGTCCCTCCTCATGACCCCCCCCCCCCCCCCCCCCAAACACACACACACACACACACCACACACACACACACACACACACACACAGAACCCTCTCTCCCTCACTGATGAGAGCATTGGCAGGCGCGTTGCTGGGGAGATGTGTGCTGTATTTTGATTATGTAACGGGCGGCCAGAACAGAGCCATCTGGCGCGCACACACACACACACACGCACACACACACACGCACACACACACACACAGACACAGACCTGTAGATAAGAGTTCAAAGAGTGTCCCAGAATGAGACAACGCACCGCATACGCCTATACACCCATACACACACACAGAAATACAAATTCCCACTGGCACATGTGCGCGCGCACACACACACACACACAGTCTTAGTTAACTCTGCCACAGTAGTCACATACAATCACAAATTATTGCGAATATGAGTTGCGAATATATTGTGTGTGTGTGTGTGTTTTCAGTATTTTTTTCCCTTTTTGCTTCTGTGTAATTAACTCTTAATTCAGACCTGTTGTTAAACAATCAGGCCCATTCTTACATACTGTAAGTCCATGAGTGTGTGTGTAGCATGCATGAGTTTAGCTGATCACAGAGCAGTCCCTAGAGCCAGCTGCAGATGATCCACTCATTCATAGTGTGTGTCAGTGTGTGTCAGTGTGTGTCAGTGTGTGTCAGTGAGTGTCAGGTTTTTCCACATCTAGTAGCCTTGACTGTTGATTACTCAAAGTCTCATGTGATTATGGATCTCTGATCTGTGGCACCCAGGACAGCCGTGTGTGTGTGTGTGTGTGTGTGTGTGTGTGTGTGTGTGTGTGTGTGTGTGTGTGTGTGTGTGTGTGTGCGTGCGTGTGCTGTGTGTGTGTGTGTGTGTGTGTGTGTGCATCCTGGCTACTGCAGAGGCTGATCGACTCCTGCAGTTGCTTCTCCTCTTGGCTGGACCCTCTCTGCAGTTGAGGTCACATTATGTCGGTGTCACGCTAATTACCGTCCCCCTTCCTCCTCCCACTGCTCTGCATTATGCCGGTGTCACGCTAATTAGCATCCTCACTCTTCCTCCTGTCCTGCCCTGCCACCTCCTGTGTCCCCTGCCTCCTCCATTGCTAATGTCCTCTGGCTCTCTGATTGGTCCTGAGGGCCATTGTTTGTCTTTCTTTTTCTCCCTTTCTTTCCTTCTTTCTTTCTTTCTTTTTCCTCCTCCTTATTTTTTGCTCTTTCCATCATTCCTTATTTCCACCCTTTGTCTTCCTATTGCTTTCACTCTCTCTCTTTTGCTCTCTCTCTCTTTTGCTCTCTTTCTCTTTCTCTCTCTCTCTCTTTCTCTCTCTCCCTCTCTCTCGCTCTCTCTCTCTCTCTCTCTCTCTCTCTCTCTCTCTCTCTCTCTCTTTCTCTTTCTCTCTCTCCCTCTCTCTCGCTCTCTCTGTGGCACAATTGCTTTCAGGGGTCTGTTATTTATGGCTGCTATTTCAGGAGGGGAATGCAGACTTTTATGACCATCCAATGGATAGGCCTGAGTCAGCAGTCGGTGAGACACACACACACACACACACACACACACACAGAAACAGTAGGGCTGCAGCACTCACACTGGCCATTGTCTGCCTCCCTTTGATGAATGTTGGGCGCAGCAACTGCTCTCCACACACACACACACACACACACACACACAAACTTGATAGGCATGTTGAGTAATCCTATAGACTGTGCACACAGATGAACATACACCTGCCTTAAGTCTTCACCTTCTTAGATCGATTGATGGTCTGACCTGGAAATTGTTTACACACACACACACACACACACACACTTGCATCAATATCTTGCATTGTCATTGTCACACTGAACTTCTGAAAGGGCTCTGTGTTTTTGTGTGTATCTTTATGACAGTGTCTCTCTCTCTCTCTCTGTGTGTGTGTGTGTGTGTGTGTGTGTGTGTGTGTGTGTGTGTGTGTGTGTGTGTGTGTGTCTGTGTTTGGACTGTTAGTCAGACAAGTTTATCAAAGAACGGGCCTGTACTACTCAGCAAGGTTACTGGTTAACCCGGGTGGCTTTGGGAGTCACCACTGATCTCTAAAAGAACCCTCCATTGAGCATCACTTGGTTCTGAAGTGACGGATTGTTTGTAGATCAGCGCTTACTCCAGAAGTTAGCCAGTTTAGCCAGTAGCCTGGCTTCATCGCACACCCCCTGGTCTGTGTGTCACAACACTGGGCTCCCAGCTATCAACAGTGTGTGTGTGTGTCTTTGCTATGAGTTCCATCTGCTTGTTCCCTAGAAGGGTGAGCGTGGATGATGATGTTGTTGTTGTTGTTGTTGTTGTTGTTGTTGTTGTTGTTGTGAATGCTGAAAGTATATTCTTATATGAAGTATCAGTTTGCCTAAATGTGCTGATAAACATAAGAGGTGTGTGTGTGTGTGTGTGTGTGCTGAGGTTACTGCAGGTATGCCAGTGTTAATGATGGCCTGTACATTTCTGTGTATGTGGTCAGGAGTTGATTAATCAGGTGGTGGAACCCCGGGGTTAGCTTTCAACTGGTGATTGAACACCCTGTGCTCTCTCTCTCACACACACACACACACACACACACACACACACACACACACACACACACACACACACACACACACACACACACACACTCACACTAATGCAACACCATGACCACAGTGTGTGGAAAAAAACATGCTCCTGTTTTCATACTTCTGTACATAGTGTTAGACAGACACATGCAGGCAGATGTGCTTTTGTTAGCACACACACACACACACACACACACACACACACACACACACACACACACACAGACTCTTTTATACAGTACAAATCTAACAGCAGACTGTTTAAAGGTAGTTGTCCGCTTTTCTCTTGCGTTCAGATATACAGTATTGGAGACACACACACACACACACACACACACACACACAGAGCGAGGGACAGATGAAATGACTTCTCACAAGACCAATGGGGGCAGCGTCATAATCTTCAAAAGAGCAGTGGCATGAAAACCCATTATTTTCCTCCGCCGATATGAGGGACTGTGATAGGAGAGTGGGCTGTGATCTGTCTCTTGGATTAACACAAGCCACCACTGTGTGTGTGTGTGTGTGCGCACGTGCATGTGGATGCTTGTGTTTGTGTGCGTTTGGTGTGTGTGTGTGTGTGTGTGTGTGTGTGGATCAGAGGTGGCATGTATAGAATGATTTGGCAGGCACTGGTGCTTTTGAGCTCACCCTTTCGTCTGTGTGTGTCTCTGTCTGTGTGTCTCTGTCTGTGTGTCTCTGTCTGTGTGTCTGTTTCTTGTCTGTTTGTGTTTTCTGTGTGTCTGTGTGTCTGTGTGTCTCTGTCTGTGTGTCTGTTGTTTTTTTGTTTGTGTTCTTGTTCTGTTGTGTTCTGTTATGCCTGTGCCTGTCTGTGTCTCTGTCTGTGTGTCTCTGTCTGTGTGTGTTCTCTGTGTCTGTGTGTCTGTGTATGCCTGTGCCTGTCTGTCTGTGTGTCTCTGTCTGTTCTGTGTCTCTGTCTGTGTGTCTGTTCTGTGCTGTCTGTGTTGCTGTCTGTGTCTCTGTCTGTTCTTTGTGTGTCTCTGTCTGTCTGTGTGTCTCTGTCTGTGTGTCTGTGTGTCTCTGTCTGATGGCTGTGCCTGTCTGTTGTTCTGGTGTGTCTCTGTCTGTGTGTTCTGTTGTCTGTTGTGTTCTGTGTATTGCCCTGTGCTGCCTGTCTGTGTCTGTGTTGTGTCTCTGTCTGTGTGTCTGTGTCTGTCT
>PYXC01000453.1:870000-872500 GCA_015244755.2 Tenualosa ilisha
CAATATAGACAGACACACAACCTTTTCCTAATTTTGCACATACGCATGATATCCATACCCTTTATGCATGCACACACACACACACGCACACACACGCACACACACTTTCCGTACACACACACACACTCAGACTGCTTTTTTCTTTGCTAGTCCATTACCCTGGGCATCATGCCCAGAGAGAGGGTGTGTATTCTTCTAAAGCAGTTGCATTACCATCAATGAGCACTTTTTTCCCCTAAGTGTGTGTGTGTGTGTGTGTGTGTGTATGAGTGATAAACTGGCTGTCTGGGAGTGATTATTTGTCATTATCAAACCCCTGTGCCACAAATGCGTCAGAGGGGTCAGTCTAAACAGGGAAAGCCAGCGGTGAGACACTGTGGTCTGATGGGTATCAGTCCTGATGAACCTGAAAGTGGGTTAGTTGTTCAGTATGACTAAGGCGGCGTTGGAGATGAGATGAGTGTTTTGGGTGGAGGTTGGCTAAATTTAGTCGTGGCTATCATGGACCAACGTTCGTGTAACAGTCAGGATATGAGATTTGGGTCTTTTTTGTTGTAAAATGTTCCTTAGTTTAGCTTGTGTGTGTGTGTGTGTGTGTGTGTTTGGGTATCTGTAGTCAGCAAGGTGTATGTAATGTATATAAGACGTACATATAAGCTTGTGTGTGTGTGTGTGGTTTCTGTAATATTATTGCAGTGTATTGTCAGTTAATGTCAACTGTTAAATGTGGTCATTGACATGAAACGATGATGCTTGTGAAAGTACAGAGAGCCGCGTGTGTGTGTGTGTGTGAGAGGACAGCGTGAGCGCAGAAACAGATGTGTGTGTCGTTTGTCAGCACAGGCCGCAGAGCTGTCAGACAGTGGCGGTGCCATGTGATCCGTCAGCAGCACTTGGTGAAACCAGAGCCGTGGAGAGGATGGCATCTGTACTCCCCTGACCTCCACACTACTCACACACGTGGAGAGAGAGAGGGAGAGAGAGATGAGGGAGGGAGAGGAGAGAGAGAGAGAGAGAGAGAGGGGGAGAGAGAGAGAGAGAGAGAGAGAGATGAGGGGGAGAGAGAGAGAGATGAGGGAGAGGAGAGAGAGAGGAGGGGAGATGAGGGAGGGAGGGAGGGAGAGAGAGAGATAAGGGAGAGAGAGAGAGAGAGAGAGAGAGAGGGAGAGAGAGAGAGAGAGAGGGAGATGGACAAGAGAGAGAGAAGTGAGTAGAGACAGAATAAAGCATGTTTAAATGGTGATTTTTGCATGGACTGTTTTAGTGTGTGTGTGTGTGTGTGTGTGTGAGAGAGTGAGTGAGTGATTTAACACTCTTTGGTTCATACAGCAGGCCTGCTCTTGAAATATTGACAATCGAAAGTATTACCGCCTCCAACCATAGACCACTGAGCTCTCTCTGTGTGTGTGTGTGTGTGTGTGTGTGTGTGTGTGTGTGTGTGTGTGTGTGTGTGTGTGACTGTGTATGCTGTGTGTGTGTGCTCTCTCCCTCTCTTCCTGCCCACTCCACTTCCCTCAGTGTGTGACACAGGAAGTGATCACACCCTAGAGGAAGTGAAGCCACTGTGCGGGTTTCCCGTTCCTCACCTCGGCCTCCTCTCTCTCTCTGTGTGTGTGTGTGAGTGTGTGTGTGTGGGTGTGTGTGTGTGTGGCTGTGTTTCTGCACACGTGTTTGTGGTGAGGCTGGTCATAGTGTCTAAGAATTGGTTATTATACACACATTATTATACACACACACACAGACACACACACACACACACACACACACACACACACACAGTTTTGTGGCCTTCTTTGTGCACTGCACACTGCGCCCAATATGCAGTCAGATGGAGAGATAAAGATGTATAGAGGGAGAGATGGAGAGAGGAAGAGGAAGAGAGGTTGAGAGATCAGATGCATCTCTAGTAGGAGGCCTCTGTCTGCTTCCCCCTTCATCTGGAGGGTATTCTTAGGAAACACAGTCTGCAACACACACACACACACACACACACACACACACACACACACACACACACACACACACAAATACAAATCTATCTTGCTCCCAAAAACAGCACACTTCTTGCCTGTGGTGGAACCTAGAATGCATCTTAAATATGTAGTTACATGCAGTATTGCATTACATTGCGTGACATAGTAGCATAGGCACTTGTCTGTGATCTATGGGTCTGTGTGTGTGTGTGTGTGTGTGTGTGTGTGTGTGTGTGCGTCGGGGGGGGGGGGCACAATGTATCACACACACCCCTATATGAGGGCAAAATGCTGCATAAAAGTCCGCTAGGACGGTGGCTTGTTGAGTGGCATCAGGCGGTAGTCCAAAGTAGAGGAGTGATTGGGCCAGTAGTGGGTGACACGGTCGTCCTCTGTCTCCCTGGGGTGCTGCAGTCACGGAGACCGGCTGCAGCTGTCAGTTTCTCCAACCCCACTCTGTGGTCTGAAGGGGGAGCGCTTGGCACCATAGTCACACTAACTCAAAATGAGAGAGAATGTGTGTGTGT
>PYXC01000453.1:892500-900000 GCA_015244755.2 Tenualosa ilisha
TGAGTCATGGTCGAAGAGACTGGCGCTGCCTCTGCTTATGGCCACCTGTGATGGGGAGATTAGTTACCCTTAATACAGCACCACCCTCCTCTTCCTGCTCAAACACATGTCTCTGTCTCTCTCTCTCTCTCTCTCCCTCCCTCTCTCGCTCTCTCTCTCTCTCTCCTCCTCCTCCTCTCTCCCTCTCTCTCTCTCTCTCTCTCTCTCTCTCTCTTCTCCTATTCCTCCTCCTCTCTCTCTCTCTCTCTCAGTGTTTCAGTTCAAAGGCTTTATTGACATGTCTCAATGAACAGTGTGTTGTTAAAGATGTATTTGGCATATTGGAACACTCTTGTTGTTTCTTGCTGCAGAGCTGCAGTGAACATTTGAGGCCAAACATACAGGCAGCCACAGTAGCAGTAGCAATGGCAGCAACAGAAATAGAGGCACTAACGAGAGAGAGAGAGAGAGAGAGAGAGAGGGTGGAAAGGAAGGACACAGTGTATGAGCAAGGGAAAGAGAGAAAGAGTGAGAGAGAAAAACAAAGAGAGAGAGGGGGAGGGAGGGAGGAAGGGCGTCTGCTTGGGGTCTGACCAGCTTCCTGGTGCTTGCAGCTGCCCTGTTTCCCTACTCTGGAACAAGCCAGCGCTTGTATAACTACCAGAGAGAGAGAGAGAGAGAGAGAGAGAGAGAGAGAGAGATGTCATTGGGAAAGGAGAAGAAGAAGAGTTTGTGGACATCTGTCTGAGGGAGGGAGGGAGAGAGTGAGAAGAAAATGTAGAGAGAGAGGAGAAAGAAAAAGAGAGAAAGAAGGTTTCTTTGGAGCTTCTGTGAGCCAGAGAGAGAGAGAGAGAGGGAGTGAGGGAGAGCGAGAAGGAGGTGTGCTTGTGAGTGAGACGGCAAGGACGAGTGTGAGTGTGTGTGAAAGAGAGAGGGAGAGAGATGAAGTGAGTGGGTGTGTGAAAGGAAGAGGGAGAGTGAGGGAAGAGAGAGCGAGCAAGAGAGAGCGAGAGAGAGAAAGAGAGTGAGTTGATGACCCAGTTCCAGACGGACTGGAACACTCTGCTTGGCGTGTTTGACGTTGGTTCTGTCGCTCGTCTGCTCGTTCTGTTGTTCGCTCGACACGGCTGATGACAAAGACTGAATAATCAACATCATCCGCCCTTCACGGGAGACCAGGGACTTCAAGAGAAGGACAGATAGAGAGTGAGAGAGAGAGAGAGAGAGAAAGTGAGAGAGTCAGCTGTCTTCTCTTTTTTGTGTCGTCTTCTCTTTGCCACATTATCCTCTCTTCTCTTCTCCTCTCCTCTCCTCTCTTCTCTTCTCTTCTCTTTCAGCTCTGCCGCAGCCTTTCCTATTTTTTTCCCTTCTCTTCCATCGTTCTCTCGTCCTCCTCCTCCTTCTGTCCTCCCCTCCCCTTCCTACCTCCATCCTCCCCTTCCCCCCCCCCCCCCTCTCTCTCCCTCTCTCTCCCTCTCCCTCATTCTCATTCTCTCTGTCGTCAGCCACTTCAGAGCTGCCTGACATGCGTCCAGAGGGCGGCCGAGGAGGCTTCCTCTTCAGAGCCCTGCTCTCTCTTTAAAACAACCACCGCCAGAGACGCCTCTCTCTCTCTCCCTCTCTCCCTCTCTCTCTCTCCCTCTCTCTCTGTCTCTCTCTCTCTCTCTCTCTCTGTCTCTCTCCTCCCGTTTCTGTTCTTTTGTGTGTGTGCCTCTGTCTCTCTTGCTCTTGTGCTTCTGTCTTTTTCCTCTTCCCTTGTTTTCTTCCACTCTCTTAGTTCCTTTCTTTTCTCTCTTTCTCTCTTTTTTTGTTGTCCTCTCTGTGTGCCTCGTGGACGTGCACCAAAAAAAAAGCTCTGGTGAGGGCGGTTTGGACTGGCATAGAGCGGCAAAACAGCTTTTGGGTTTAGGGGTTTGTGTGTGTGTGTGTGTGTGTGTGTGTGTGTGTGTGTGTGTGTGTGTGTGTGTGTGTGTTTTTTGGGAGGCTCGTCTGTTCCCCCATCTCCTGTGCAAGACTACTGCTGCTGTGGCAACGCGTCAGAGGTAAACACAGTTTGTTCTGTCTGTCTCTCTTTTTCTCTCCCTCTCTCTGCTTCTTCTTTCTACCCCTCCAGTCTTCTCTTTTGCGTTTGCCAAAATATCTCTTTCTCTCTTGTACCCTCTGTCAGCTGTTTCCGTGGCAACGGTGGCATGAAAGGCCCGTCCTGTGAAGACTGTTTTTAGTGTTTTTAAGTTGCTGTAGATAGGCTGTGTAGTTGTAGTTTTTTTTTTTTTTTTTTGAAAGTTGTTGTAAAATGGCCGCTCACACTGTGCTTGGAGCCTGTGTGTGTGTGTGTGTGTGTGTGTGTGTGTGTGTGGTGTTGGGAGTGAGTCAGCAGTCTGAGGTTGTTTTGGGAGGCCGAGAGTTGTTTGGGTGGAGCAGCTGGACACAGCGACAGAGGGAGAAGAACATTGTGTGTGTGTGTGTGTGTGTGTGTGCGTGTCTATATGGTATGTAGAGAGTGGTTGTTGTTGTTTTGTCTCTGGTAGCACTTCTGACATGACCGGCTGAAGAGATAAAGTAATGAAGGTGCCAGATTCTCACGTTCTAGATATCTCTGCAGTGTGTGTGTGTGTGTGTGTGTGTGTGTGTGTGTGTGTGTGTGTGTGTGTGTGTGTGTGTGCATAAACGTCAGTGCTGTGATGTGCTGCCAAGGTTTATTATCATTAACTTATATGTCACTGAGTTCTGTGTTGTTCACACCTCAGCACTAGCGGTTTATGAGCCTGATAACAGTTAGCCTAGCGCGTCTCTGTCCTGGGCACACTGTGTGAAATGTATAGTTAGCCTAGCGCTCCTCTGTCCTTGGCACACTGTGTGAAATGTATAGTTAGCCTAGCGCTCCTCTGTCCTGGGCACACTGTGTAAAATGTATAGTTAGCCTAGCGCTCCTCTGTCCTTGGCACACTGTGTGAAATGTATAGTTAGCCTAGCGCTCCTCTGTCCTGGGCACACTGTGTAAAATGTATAGTTAGCCTAGCGCTCCTCTGCCCTGGGCACACTGAGTAAAATGTACAGTTAGCCTCGCGCTCCTCTGTCCTTGGCACACTGTGTGAAATGTACAATTAGCCTAGCGCTCTCTGCCCTGGGCACACTGTGTAAAATGTACAGTTAGCCTAGAGCGCCTCTGCCCTGGGCACCCTGTGTAAAATGATAAGAGTTAGCCTAGTGCTCTTCTGCCCTGGGCACACTGTGTAAAATTATAACAGTTAGCCTAGCGCTCCTCTGCCCTGGGCACACTGTGTGAAATGCTGCTGTTGGCTACTAAAACAAGGTTTTGGGCTTCTAGCCAGCTCAGCCCATGTGTATACTTATATACTGGGCTAAACTAAAGCCTAGTCGTCAGTCAGCTAGCTAGTCCCATGTATAGTTTATATGGTAGACTGCTCTATACTAGTCATTGGCTAGCTAGGCCTGTGTAGACTATAGCTGACTATACTAGAATAGCTGTTAGGCTATGTAAGTCCATGCTACCACTAGTTTATGGGGGTTGGTTTGGTCTTCCTTCATTTTTCCGTTGTGTTCGATGTTGTGCACCGCGTTAATGTACGTCATGAGGGTTCTGGTTTTTAGTGGGTTGTATTGGATCTGTGTGGTCCAGGTTTAGTACATGACATTTTAGCTTGTCTCGTTCTTATCTGTTCTCGTTGATTCTTGTTTGATGCTTGATGTGCTCTATGGTTCTTTGGTTCTATGGTTCCTTGCGTTGCTCTTGGGTGGTTGTGATTGCTCCTTGTCGGTGCTTGGTGAGCCGTCGCCAGTCTGGGACTGCATTCATGGTAGTGGCCTTAACCATCTCAACACTGCAGTAAACTGCCACTCGGCTGAGTGATTACTAGCCCCAGTGCTACATTGTTGGTCTATGTTGTGTGTGTGTGTGTGTCAGCCCACCCCAGCTCTGTAAGTGTGTGTGTGGGTGAAGGGGAGAGTGTATGTGTGTGTGTTTAATATGGGTTTGTCAGTGGGTGTGGCGTGGGTGTTGCACCGTCTGTGTTTTGACAGGACTGTTGGTTTGTCATGGCTGTTTTAGCTGATTAGGTGGTGCAGACCCCCCCCTCACCACCACCACACACACACACACACACACACACACCCACCCTCCTCCTTCCTCTTCTTATCTCCACTCGTTTTGACCCTTCATGAGACTAAGTTTGGGAAATGTGTGTGTGTGTGTGTGTGTGTGTGTGTGTGTGTGTGTGTGTGTGTGTGTGTGTGTGTGTGTGTGTGTGTGTCTGTGTCGGAGAGGGGAGGGGATGGACGACACAGTCTGGACACAGGCAGGGGAGTCCGTCTAATCTTCCCTGATCCACTGAGACATGCACTCAGCACACAGACACACACACACACACACACACTCTCTTAGAGTTGGGGCGGGCTGCACTATGACCCATTTAACAAACAGCTCCCTCAATGCAGCACTGTGCAGAGAGAGCCGAGCGGCTGTTTCCAATTATGTGCTGAAAAGAGAGGGATAGAGAGAGAGAGAGAGAGAAAGATGAAGAACAAGAGAGGGAGGGAGCTCTTTAGAGCTTTGCACCGCAGCAGGAATAGCAATTTCATTTCTTCATTTTCTTTTTCCTTCTCTCTCTTTCTTTCTCTCTCTGTCTCACTCACCTCATTTTTTTAAAGAGAGAATTTTATTTTGTCAACGACCTTTAGCTGGGAAAGGACATGTGATTGTAGAGCTGTGTGTGTGTGTGTGTGTGTGTGTGTGTGTTTAATATAGTGTGGTGGTGTAACTTTGCTCTACCAAAGGTGTTGGGAACAGACAGTGACTGTGTCTAGATCTGTCTTGCTATTTGTGGGTTTTGCCGATGTGGGCCATGTTTTTATGTGTGTGTGTTTGTGTGTGTGTGTGTGTGTGTGTTTAGAGAGCACTTTCTCATGCGTGCTGTTTCTCATGGAGCTGGAATGTGAAATGACATGGCGTTCAGGTCACATTGCTCTCAGCCCAGCAGCCCTAGTACACACACAGACACACACACACACACACAGATATACAAAGCACAAAAACTTATGAGGCAACGAACAAGCACACACACACTCACGCACATACACACGTAGATGCAGAAATATAAAAATACACAACTGAAATCAGCACTGTATAGGCAAATCACACACACACACACACACACACACACACACACACACACACACACTGCATGTAGCACACAGGCATTCCTATCTTGGCCAGCTGAGTAGCTGGTCCTGGAAGTCAGTTTATGGGCGTGAGACTCAGGGCCTTGAGCTCAGGCTGTAAATTTTGAGTGCTGAAGGAAAAGCAGAGATGCACGCGCATACACACACACACACACACACACACACACACCACACACACACACCACACACACAGACAGGCTGGAAATAAATGCAGCGAAGACATCCTGAGAGGAAATTCCAAGCCCCCGCAGACTTGAATCTTTAATGCGGCAGTTATTCATGGAATGCTGTGTGTGGTGTGTGTGTGTGTGTGTGTGGTGTGTGTGTGTGTGTGTGTGTGTATGTGTGTGTGTTCGTTGTGCTCTTGCTTTTCCTTCCTTAATCTATAACCTGATGAATTGAACCATAAACAAACATTTCCACTTGCTGTTTTTCCTAGACAGTAATGTGCTGGGAGACGGCTGGTTGGCACTGGCTGGGTCTTCGTCATGTTAGTAACATTATTCACACACAGCACACATTGGCTACTAGTGAGGTGTGTTTTTAACACACACACACACACACACACACACACACACACACACACACACACACACACACACAGAGACACAGTAATGTGCTGTGTGTTTGGGTGGGCACTGGCTGGCTCCTCCTTATGTTGGCAACATCACACACACACACACACACACACTGACTACACATACAGCTTCCAAGTGAAGTTGACATCAGGGTCAAAGATAGAACCACAGAGCTTTTATTATGTCTGCTGTAAATGACATCTACACCCCCAGTGCCATACAGCATGTGGTAGCATGATATTTCTAGTGTGTGTGTGTGTGTGTGTGTGTATGTCTGTGTGTGTGTGTGTGTGTGTGTGAAAAAAGTCCCCAGTAGCTACGTTTACATGGACACTTTTAATCTGATTAGAGACAGTAAGACGGCAGAAACGGAATAAAAAACCACCAATGAAACGCCTCGATTTCTGAGGTGGTTTATTCCGTTCAGTCATGGCGAGCTGCCCGAGCGTCTCCCAAACTCTGAAGTAGCCCTTTACTTTGTCACTGCTTTTACTGCGTTTGCTGCACTCTGACTGCACTTGGAGAATGAAGTGAATGATTGCTAGCGCGTAGCTTAGCGTAGCGTGGCACGGGGCACGCGGCACGCTGGAGTGTGTCATGGCCACACCAAGGGCAGTGTGCACAGTGGCAGAGGTGGCCTGTGTGTGTGTGTGGTCTTTTCTAGCAGCAGAGGTGGCATCCAGAAGTCTGTCTGCCACTGGTGCGGATGTGTGTTTTATGCACACACACACACACACACCACACACAGAGAGAGAGAGAGAGAGACACCCCAGATGGATTTCCAAAGCATGAGAGTTGTCAAAACAGGAAAGAGTGACGGCAAAAACCAGATGATGCTGTCGGGTGTCTGAGGAACATTTTGGCCATTCAGCTGTAATTGGTGTGTGTGTGTGGTGTGTGTGTGTGTGGTGTGTGTGTGTGTGTGTGTGTGTGTGTGTGTGTGTGTGTGGGGGGGCATGGGGGGTGGGGTGGTGTATTGACTGACAGAATGGCTCCATCTCATTAATGAGAATGAATTGTGTGTGTGTGTGTGTGTGAGAGAGAGAGAGAGAGAGAGTGAAAGGGGGTGGGTGAGGGAGGACATATTATTATAAAGAAAATATTGTCTGTGTGAGAGACATATCATTAGACATGTTTGGATGCATGTGAACTATTTGAAATGTGTGCCTGTGTGTTTATTGCTAATTTAGATTTATGCCTTGAGTCTGTGTGTGTGTGTGTGTGTGTGTGTGTGTGTGTGTGTGTGTGTGTGTTTGTTATTCTCGCACGTGTGTGTGTGTGTGTGTGTGTGTGTGTGTGTGTGTGTGTGTGTTTGTATGCGTGCGTGCATGTGTGTGCGTGTGTAACTGGAACCTCCTTTCAGTTATCTATTTTCCTCTGACCTTCATCAGATAGCAGCCTCATCTATTACCCTACACACACACACACACACACACACACACACACACCGTGGGGTTGTAGGAAAGCATCCCAGGCAGGGGCGATGGAGATGTCTGAGGCCTTCAGAGTGCTTAGATATGCATGAGCTTCCGCCACGCGTTTCCTTTTACACGCCACATGGACGACACACACACACACACACACACACACACTTAGATATATGTGGATAGCTTTAGAAGGATGGTGCACTCAGACGTGTTCACATGACTCCCACACAGCGGCTGCTTAAATATTTACCAGGGCAGTGATGGTGTCTGTGTACCGCGCTGCTGAGGGATTATTGTTTTACCGACAAGCCTTTGTC
>PYXC01000453.1:910000-915000 GCA_015244755.2 Tenualosa ilisha
AGTGTATTGTGTATGATATGACATTCCGCCTGCGGTTTGGAAAAGTCTTATAGGACTGTACCGTGTGTGTCTGTGTCTGTGTGTGTGTGTGCGCCTGTGTGAGTGTTTGTGTGTCTGAAGGCATGCCAGTTTTACTGTATGTGTGTGTGAGTGGGTTGGTGCTTGTGCGTGTGTAGGCATGCATGTCCTTGTATTGTGTGTGTGTGTGTGTGTGTGTGTGTGTGTGTGTGTGTGTTGAGAGATGGCGTAGCTGCAGCTGCCATGTCTGTGCACAGACCCCCTCAGAGCAGCACAGCTGACAGCCTAGCTCTCAGCATTCAGACAAAGTGTCCTCTCTGTGTCCTACACACACTCACACGCTCTCTTTCTCTCTGTCACTCACACACACACACACACACACACATCAGTACAGTAACCAATCTTTTTCATGCTGAGTACATATGCATGGACACCTCATATCTAATGCATTACACACACACACACACACACACACACACACACACAAACACACACACACACTCATGTGGCTGCGCTCTCTTGACATCTGTCTCATGTAGTACAGACACACTGTATAGGGCAGACAGAAATGTCTGAGCTGGCAGTTTGTCCCTGACACACACACACACACACACACACACACACACACACACACCAACATTCGCTCTCTCGTTCCCAGACCTTGGCATATCTGGGTATGTTGCCAGCATGTTGTCTGCATAGATACACACACACACACACACACACACACACACACACAAGCACAAGCCATCTGGGTTGCATTACTGACAGCGTGGGGCTATATATTGCGTTACAGCTCTAGAGATTGCATTACCCTAGCAACAGCCGCCACTATTCCTGTGGAAGAACCTGGCCAGTGTGGTCGGCCCCGGCAACAAGCCATTCTCACACACCAAACACACTGCGTTGCCGTGGCAACACGCTACCACATCCCACTGTAACAGAAGATCTATAATGAAAAGATAAAAGAAACTGTGGATCATCGTCACTGGGGAGGGAGGGAGGGAGAGAGGGATTGTCTGCTTCTTTGCTCTAACGGTTTTCTTTTTGTGTCTGTGTGTGTGTTTGTGTTTGTTGTTATGTTTTGTTTTGTTTACGTCATTTTGTAACACCCCCCCCCCCCCCCCCCCCCCTCCCATCTGTTTGCTCCAGTGGTGTTCTCCTGTGGCTGTGTGTGTGTGTGTGTGTGTACGCCGAGTCGGTGCCTTCTGTGAGAGTGTTGCTGAGTGTCATCGTGTTCTGTCTGAGTCGTCGTGGTCAAAATGTCCTCCTGCCTTTCATGAGCTGTAAAGCGCTGCCTGGGGAATCACAGGGACATCGTGCCCCTCTCAAAGTGTGTGACTCACACACACACACACCCCCCCCCCACCTCAAAGTGTGTGACTCACACCCCCCCTCCCTCGCTCGCTCGCTCCTGCTCGCCCGCTCACTCACTCGGCCTCTCATTGTCTGTCTTCTGCTTTCTCTCTTTCTTTCTCTCTCTCTTTCTCTCTCTCTTCATCTGTCTTGGTTTTACTCTCTTTGCTTCACTCTGTTTCTCATCTTTCCCTGCATCTCTTTCTCTCTCTCTCTCTCTTTCTGTCTCCCTCCATCTGTCTGATGCAAGCCTGGTGTCAGTGCCCAGCGCCATGGTAACGCTTGTAGCGCTGAAGTATGGAAGTGTTTATGGATTCTCACAGCATCCTTTTGTTCCGCAACCGTTAACCCGAGATTCTCTCCCACAATGCATCTGGCGCTCTGTCTCTCGTCCTCTCTTTCTCTCCTTCTTTTCCTCATCTCTCTCTGTCTCTCTGTCTCTCTGTCTGTCTTGCTCAACCCATCTGTGTGGTTTGTCTTGCAAGGCATTGATGGGCAAAGGCATTACAGACATCAAAGGCTGTGTGTGTGTGTGTGTGTGTGTGTTTGTGTGTGTGTGTGTGTTAGTTATGATTATTTTCATGTTGTCACACACATCAGAGGCAGAGTGTGTTTATCGCTGTTATTTCCTGTGTGGTCTAGAAGGTGTGTTTTTTCTGTCTCTCAGTTGTTTGCTCAGGTTCTTGTAAGTTCTTGCCACATGTGGGTGCATGTGTGTGAGTGAGAGAGTTTGTGTGTGTGTGTGTGTGTGTGTGTTTCCTTTTCTGATGAATATATCCCTTTACAGTAATCAGTAACACAGGTAATTACCCAAGCCTGGAAATGGCACCTAGCTCACAACATGGCAGATGGGAAACTGACCTGCTAAACGAGAAGATGCTTGGTTTCTCTTGACACCACAAGTGTGTGTGTGTGTGTGTGTGTGTGTGTGTGTGTGTGTGTGTGTGTGTGTGTGTGTGTGTGTGTGTGTGTGTGTGTGTGCGTGCGTGCGTGCGTGCGTGGTGTGTGTGTGTGTGTGTGTGCGCGCGCATGTCAGCCATGGTATCAGCAGGAGGAATTGAAACGATACACGACCTGCATTGGTCAGGTTGTAGAAATTAACAAAGGCAACCTACTCCTCAGAGGGAGAGAGAGAGAGAGAGAGAGATGAGACAGAGAGAGGGAGGGAGAGAGAGAGAGATCGAACGAGAATGACCGAGCGAGAAATGGAGAGCGAGACCGAGAGAGTGACCGACAGAGAGAGAGATAACGGTCAACAACGAAGAAGGGAGAGAGATGAAGCGAGAGAACAAAGGAAAAAGAGATGGAGAAGAAAAAAGTGATTGTAAGGGTGAGGGAGGTGGAGAGGAAAGATGAGAGGATGAGGATAAGAGCAGGAGGGAGAGAAGTGAGAACATTGAAAGAGAGACTTAGAAGAAGAAGAATGAGGAAGTGTGTGTGTGTGTGTGTGTGTGTGTGTGTGTGTGTGTGTGTGTGATGGGATAGAAACAGAGCTCTGATAGTGTTGTTTGGTTGCCGTGGCACCAGCCCCCTGGCTCACCTTGACACGTGTGGTTGGCTGCTGGTGCATCGGGGGTGTCCGTGGGGGGGGGGGGGGGGGGTTGTTCTCCAGCACATTACTGTCACACACCAGGGGTTTTGTCCTCTATGGAGAGGTATGTGTGCCCTACACACGCACGCACACACACACACACACACACACACACACACACACAGCCCTCATCTTGCCCTTGGCGAAATGGTAGTTTTGGTGGTAGACACACATACCCACAGACACAGGCACACACACACACACACACACTTCATCTTCACTTCAGTGGAGTGGGATGTAAGGCTAGTACACACACACACACACACACACACACACACACACACACACACACTCTCTTCTCTGTGGTGCGGTGGGGGGTTAGCAGTGGAATGCTAATAGGGCCACTCAGTCAAGCACAGCAGCTGTTTCATGTGAGCTCACCTCACACACAACCTACACACACACACTCACTCACACTCTTTCTTCTACACAAATACACACATCACAGACAGACACACACACACTCTCTCTCTCTCCTACACAAATACACACATCACAGACAAACACACACAGACATACACTCTCTCTTTCTCCTACACAAATACACACCATCACAGACACACATACACAAAAACACACACTCTCTCTCATACACAACTAACTATACACCATTACTCACTCACACGCAGTCTCTCTCTGTCTCCTACACAAATACACACCATCACAGACACACATACACACACACACACACACACATGCACATGCGAACACACTCACACAGACACACTCTCTGTTCCACCCAGCCGCAACCTCTTCCTCCTTCTCTTCCATCTGTCTTAATGAAGCTCAGTAATGTCATGGGCCTGCTACCCCCACTTACACACACACACACACACACACACACACACACACATTGTTTCTCCAGCTCAGACCAGGGGACACCTCAGACCGCAGACACACTGTATTGATCCCTCCGTAACCTCATTTGCTAGCCTGGGCTTTCAGCCTGGTATATACAGTAGAGAGATGGAGCAGGCAGGGGAGAGAGAGAGAGAGAGAGAGAGAAGGAGAGAGAGAAAGAAAAGGGGAGGGGGAAAGAGAGAAAGGAAAAAGAACAAGAGCGCAAGAGAGACAAAAGAAAAGAGAGCAATCAGCAGCAAAAAGAACAAAGCAAGCAGAGGCCTGTGTGTGTGTGTTTGAGTGTGTCTGTGTGTGTGTGTGTGAGCAAGCAGAAGCCTGTTTCTTTGTGTGTGCGCGTGCGCGCGCATGCGTGCGTGGGCGAGCAAGCAGAGGCCTGTTCCTCTGTGTGTGTGTGTGTGTGGGTGTTTGTGTGTGTTTGTGAGCGAGCAGAGGACTGTTCTTCTGTGTGTGTGTGTGTGTGTGTGTGTGGGTGTGGGTGTTTGTGAGCGAGAAGAGGCCTGTTCTTCTGTGTGTGTGTGTGTGTCTGTGTGTGTGGGTGTTTGTTAGCGAGCAGAGGCCTGTTCTTCTGTGTGTGTGTGTGTCTGTCTGTGTCTGTGTGTGTGTGTGTGTGTGTGTGTGTGTGTGTGTGTGTTTGTGAACGAGCAGAGGCCTGTTCTTCTGTGTGTGTGTGTGTTTGTGAGCGAGCAGAGACCTGCTTCTGTGTTGTAATTGTGGGCCGTAAAGATGACTAACAGCGGCCGTCTGCTAAGACCCTGCCACTCCCAAGTAGAGGTCACCTGGGGTCACGCTGGGCCCTAGGCACACATATCCATTGTCTTTATTTACGTTCCGGAACTCTCTGCGAGACTTCGGACCCGTAATTAAGTAGAAGGGAATTGTGGATAATAAAGGAAGCAGTGTGGCCAGGCAGGCATTATGTCCTACTGGAGAAGAGGAAGAGGAAGAGGAAGAGGAAGAGGAAGGCCATAGACATCCAGCACAATGAGCGGCAGCAATTAAAAGCCTTGACAGAGACCAGTCGAGACCAGCAGAAGGAGACAGGCCATGTTTACCTGTAGCCGTGGGGACTGATCCTTAGCTGAGCGCCAGCCAGCCAGGTGTGTACCTGCACGCACCTGACAGGTGTACCCAGGAAGGACTTTCAAATACTTTTAGTTTTTGGAAGCATGGAGGC
>PYXC01000453.1:925000-950000 GCA_015244755.2 Tenualosa ilisha
GGCTGAATGTGAAGTGTGAAGTGTGTGTGGTTACTGGAGCTTTCAGCAGTGATGGCTTAGTAGTGAGTCACTTGAGATTTGAGTAAACAACTTCTGTGCCAATCTGAGGCTTACTTACCTCTTTCTCTCATTGGCTTTCGCTCTCCTTTCCTCTTCTTCACTAGTCTGTCTATCTCGCAGACACTTAAGTATTGTTTTGTAAGTGTTTAAGTCTTCTAAAGTAATGAATACTGTTTCAATAAGAGCGTTACTGTTCTGTTTTCCTTCTCTCTCTCCCCCTCTCTTCTACCCCTTCTCTCACTCCTTCCGTCTCCTACAGGTCCCTACTCGTTAAATGGCTACAGAGTACGTGTTTACAGACAGGACTCGGCCACGCAGTGGTTTACAGGTATCATCACCCACCACGACCTCTTCAGTCGCACTATGGTGGTGATGAACGATCAGGTGGGTTTCTGCTGCAGGCAGCATTGTGTGTGTGTGTGTGTGTGTGTGTGTGTGTGTGTGTGTGTGCATGTTTTAACGGGTATTCTTTTGTCTTTATTGGAATAAAACAGTTAAGAGAGACAGGGACTGTGTGGGAGAGAGTTGTTGCTCTGTGTGAGTGAGTGTATATTGTTGTGTATATTGTTCTGTGTGTGTATGAGAGAGAGAGAGCAAGAGATGGGGGAGGCAAGCCTAGATCGCTGTAAAAGCTACATAGTCTAAGTGCAGTGGTGTGACTGATTGAAAGCTCTGCTGTTGTCCCATCTCCATCCCCACGGCTACAGAATGCACTGACGTCAAAGCTATTTTTCAAAGCTTTTATGCTGATGACAATACGGTGAATTGCACTGAGTGTAGTCATCCATCTTGGCAGTCAAGAAAAGCGCTGATCCAAATCCTTGACCCCTTCTCTGCAGGTACTGGAGCCCCAGCATGTGGACCCCTCTATGGTACAGATGACCTTTCTGGATGACGTCGTCCACTCTTTGCTGAAAGGAGAGAACATTGGAATCACGTGCAGACGCAGGTCTCGCTCTAGTCAGAACAGCAGTACAGCTCACGTAAGTCCTCAGCTCCTCATAGCCCTCTTTGAAATGCCTTCCTCTGACCCCCTGCCATCCCTCACTGCAGCCCCCCAACCAACACAGACACACACACACACACACAACCACATCCCCTACCACTATACTGCTACTTGTATCCAATCTACATTATTCAATTTTTGTTCCAAAATGTAGCAGCAAACCCCACGCTGTTTTGAAAAACAAGAGGCACGGGAGTTTCCGGCACGTTCTCAGTGTTAAGTTGCCCAGAATGGTGTGGATAATGACACCTAAAAGGACCTCTGAGTGTTCTTATGCTTTATTGTCTAAGTTGTAGTGTAGTGATAATGTTTAGATGAATAATATATGACAAGTGCCAGTCTGTTTCTAAATGAGCTGTTGTAGAGCTAATGATCTTTCATCTGCTATTTGTTGTCTATTAATAAGAACCAAATTTGGAAAGTGTGTTTGCCCACTGGTACAATACAGTAACTTGAACTTGGACACAGGTGTTCATAGCATCAAAGCAAATCTGATGGGCTGCTTGTCAAACTCAGATTGCGGCTAGTTCCGATTGAGATCTGGTTCCCCTCCGGCCCTGATCTGGCCCAGAGCCGGGCCGTGCTCGAGCAAAGCTGGAATCTGTGCCTCCCTCCAGCTCCCCCGCTGTGCTCTGTCCGCTAGCTAACCTGCCACTGCTAGTCCACCGCCCCCACCTCCCCGCTGCTCCCTGCCACCCAACAAGCAGCCCCTCAGAAGCAGAGAAGCAGACAGAGAGTAGGCTAGTAGTACAGAACGCTTGCCGCAGCTATCTGTGGAGATTGCTCCAGCAGTTTAGTGGCAAATGGTCTTTCAAGATAATTGTGTTAAAAGCAACGATTTGATCCCTGAAGATAGTGAGTTTCCGTCGGTCATTCCTAGGATGATTCCAGACTGTTTGCAGAAGGACTGTAGTTCACTTATAGCCCCAGTGTTATGCATGCTTTACTTGTTTGTGTTCATGACATCTGTGTTTTCATGTACTTGTCTGCATCTGCTGAATACACACTCACTCTCGTAGCTAGCTGTGAAGTCCCCATGTGCTGTACATTTTGCAGTGATGTGCTGGCTTTCCCCCTTTTTCTCTGAACTAAACAAACAGTGAAACAGAATACAAAGTCCTTGGGTCTTCTAGAAGCAACCGTAGCTTATTGACTCTCTCTTGTTCTACCATTTTGTTTGCTCTACTGTGTGTCCTCTGTTTGTTTCCCCTCTTTTTTTAAAAAAAACAAACAAATCTGTTATTTGGGGGATATGCAAGCAGACGTCAGGAGGGAGACCCACCACCACCGCAGGAGGCACTCAGGTACTGGCCTCCTCAGACCCTAGCAGTAGACCTAGCGCTACAGCTAGCATCAGTATTAGCATTAGCATAGCTTCTAGTAGTGCTTCTTTTTTGCTTTTACTTTCTTTTTTGTGCTGCCGATAGAAGTTGTCCCTGAGTATCTAACTGTTTGGCAGTTTTAAAGTACAAGATTAATTATTTCCTGTCTACTTATTGTTGCATTTTTTCAAAAAAAAAAAAAAAAAAAAAGCATTTTTCAATTTTTCATGCTAACTGTAGAGGTTACCTTTGAGTCCGTTCCTGTGTAGAAGATCACATGACCAATGGAGACCCACAGGCACTTTTTCCCAAAGTATAGTGTAGATTTTTGTCAGTGTTTTTAGACCAGCAGTTGAGTGTACATTTCCTCCATTTTGTTGTGTAACTGTGGATTTAAGCAGCTGTAGAGAGTCAGAAATAGTCAGACATGAATTCCATGCACACATCCACTCACGTTTCCTGGACGCATCTCACAAAAGAGGTTGACCGAGGTCGCTTTATCTCTCTCTCTCTCTCTCTCTCTCTCCTGCGTTATCTTTCCCTTTATCTCTTTTGTCTACCCATCAATCTATCTCTCTATCAATCTCTCTATCCATCCATCCATCCCCTCCTCTCTCTGTAGGGTCACTACACACGCGCCCAGGCTAACAGCCCTAGGCCAGTCATGAACTCATCAAGCTCCACCCCCAAGCAAGCTGGCCAATCCCAGCAGCAGCAGCAGCAGCAGCAATCCCAGCAGGCTCAGCAGCAACCACCCAATCAGCACCAGCAACAGCAGCAGCAGCAACAACAACAACAACAGCCGCAGTCGTCGCCAGGGCAACAGCGAGGGTCGCGGTCCTCGCGGCGGAAGGGCTCGGACAGCAGCGTCCCCGACGACGACGGCAGCAAGGTCAAAGAGGAGAAGCCCGACGTCACGACACGAGGAGGTGCGTTTGACCCCTGACATTTGGGATACCAACCCATGGTTGCTAACTGCTTCAATCCTCTCTGACGACCTTTGCAAGTCTCTACAGAAGTCATCACACTGTATGACCCTATAGGAAACATATGAATCAGTTTCAAACTACCTGCATTTCACTGTAAAAACGTTTTTAAATACCACTGTATAAATATATATATGTTATTAATGTATCTTTTAGCACACATCCGTTATAGTTGCTGTGTTGTCGGGGTCACTGAGTTGCATGCTAGCGCTCGCCTGTTTGAAAACAGTAACAAACAATCTGCTATTTTTTTTGCGATCCAACTTTGAGGAGCTCTATTATGTAATATAGCTCTTAACATTGAACCAGTCTCAGCGCTCGCCTTTTAAATGGCTTTAAGTGAATTATTTCTTTGCTAATAAAATTGAAAGCAGTGCTGCTGCTCAGTCTGCTCTGGATGAAATACTTAATGGACAACGTCGGCGGCTGCTGCCAAAGTGCCCCTCAATGAGTTCCCAGCCTTAGAGAAATGGAGACCTTTTAAGCGGGCATAAATTGAAATGGGCGGCCATTTGTATCGTGTCCAAAATGGCACTCACAATGCAATCAGCGTTTAATGGTGGGGGTTTGTGGGGGTTGGGGAAGGTTGCATGGGTGTGTAGGTGTGAGAGGATGACATCATAGTTCATGGTTAGGAGCACTTAAGACTTCGCCTCACTCTCCCGTGGGTGCTACGAAAAACCATTAACTTCTCCAAGCTTCTCCTGCAAGTACACACACACAAAAACACACACACACTCTTATTGGGAGCCAGTGAAGTAGAATAGACCCAACTATTCACACACACACACACACACACACACTCTAACTGGGTGCCAGTGAAGTAGAATAGAACCAACTATTCACACACACACACACACACTCTTACTGGGAGCCAGTGAAGTAGATGAGAAGCAACTATCCACACACCGAACTAACTATGCATGCACACACACATGCACACACATACACACACACACACACACACACACGCACACACATACACACACACACACACACACACGCACACACCCCAACATACGCACATATACACATTAGCCCTTACTGTGAGCCAGTAAAGGAAAATAGAACCGACTATGCGTTAGGGGATTTCTTTCAAAACATTTTCTTTTCTGCATACGCATACCTTTTCCACACAGAGAAGCTTTTGTTGGCGTAAAAAAAGGGTTCTTTGTAACCATGAAGGAATTTTCACTGCACAGTCAACAGCCAAAGTAACCTGTGAGGGATGTTCTGAGGCATTGTCATTGTACCCTGACAAAACTCTTTTTTTGGGGGAGAGGGGCGGGGGTATAGGTCTTTTTTGATTTTATTTACATTTTGCAATTTTCCATAATCCCTTGCTCTCTCCCTCTTTCCTCTTCCCCTGTTGAATCCTGTCTTTCTGTCAGACTCGACGTCGAAGAGCAAGAGCAAGCAGACGGGCAGCCGGAGGAGGAAGGTGGAGGAGGAGGAGAAGAAGAGCGGCACGCTCAAGCGCTTGAAGACCGAGGCCCAGTCAGACCAATCGGAGAGCAGCGACTCGGAGAACTCGCAGAGGCGAGGACGGGCCTCGGCTGACTCTTCCTCCTCCTCCTCTTCCTCCTCCTCCTCCTCATCCTCGTCGTCGGAGCCCACCTCGGAGAACGAGCTGCGGGGCAAGGCCGTGAAAGAGGAGCAGGCGTCGTCTTTGTCGGCGATGGACCAGCGGTCCTCCTCTAGGACTCAAGAGGAGGACCGCGAGCGGGAACTTCGGGAACGGGAGCGCGAACGCGAGCATCGGGAGCGCGAACGGGATCTTCGGGAGAGGGATCAGGCTCTGATTGGACGCCTGTCGCCTTGGGAGACTCTACGGCCGGAGGAGAAGAGCAGCAAGGCTGCGGCGGTGGCTGTGGAGACGCTACAGCTGGCTGAGGGCGAGAGGGACCGGCGAGATGAGAGGAGGTCGCCACGTTCGCCTCGGCCGCCGCATCCCAGCGCCCCCGTCCCCATCGCCACGGAAACACAGGGCGGCGGTGGAGGTGGTGGGAGCAGCTCTGGCGGCTGCATCGTGGACATGCGGAATGCGGTGAGGAGCCCAGTCAAGGAGCACTACGGCCTGATAGGCCCATGTCCACAGCGCACGCAGACGCCCAAGCAGCAGACGACGTCTTCGTCGTTGTCATCGCTGTGCGTCATCGACATCACGGAGGACGCCGCCAGTACACACCCCAGCTCGCGGGAGAGCTCGGAGGCTGTGTCTGCTCTTCTGGCGTCCCAGAAGGCTGAGCGCTACACGCCCGAGCCCAGACAGTTGGTGCTGAGCCCCACCCCGTCGGACCTCAGGAAAGGGGAGCACGAGCATCATCATCATCAGCAGCAGCAGTCGCAACCCCACCACCACCATCACCTCCACATGCTCCAACCGCAGGTGGTGCGTAGCCAGGGTGCTAAGATGGAATACAGCCACCTGGAGGTCATCCAACCTTTGACCTCCAAGAGCGAGTCAGCGGCGGCGCTGGCCGAGCGAGAGAAGGTTCCGGCGCAGCAGTACGCCGCCATCGTGCCGTCGTGCATCAAGAGCGCCGCCGTGGCCGAGGACTCGCGCCGGCCGCAGCGGCCCAGTCCCTCGCCGGACGCCGTCAAGCCTCAATACGCACCGCCAGTGCATCCTCAGCATCTGCAGGGCCGTTCGCACCATAACAACCCCTCGCCCGAGCTCCACAAGTCCCCTCTCCACCACCACCAACACCACCACCACCACCACCACCACCACCCACCCCAACACCACGCCAGCCTCTCCATGGAGGTGCCCCCCAAGTCTAAGCCTCACGGCATGCTGGAGTCGTCCAAGCCGAGACCCAACACATCTCCGGAGGTGTCCAAGCACAAAGCGCAGAGACACCCGGACCCCCCGACTCACAACAGCGTTCAGCCTTCGCCCTCCCCAGTGCGCAGTGCCGCCGTCTGCAAGAGAGAGCCATCGCCCTCGCCTAGTCCGCGCTCCAGCTTCAAGCCGGTGCCGGCCCGCTGCGAGCCCACCAAGAGCCCGCTGATCTTCGACAAGAACGAGCACTTCACCATCTACCGCGACCCGGCTCTGGTCCGGCCCGAATCGGAGCCCTCTGCGACGGCGGCGGCCGCTAACCACGTAGCGTACCTGCACCCTCACCTGCACCCGCTCCACGGCTCCTCTCACGCCACCTGCCTTACGCCCAGCTCGCACCACCCCTCTCACCTGCTCTCGCCATCCTCCATGCCCCCGCACGCCACGCCCCCTCCCCCGCACCACTCCGTGCACCACCAGCACCTGCTGACGGGCGTGCTGCCCTCCTCCATCCTGGGGGGTCACGCGCGGGTCGACTCGGGCGGCCTCGGGCAGCACCTGGCGTTGGCGGCGCACCATCACTCTCACCAGCAGCAGCAGTTCCTGCCCCCACCGCCACACCAGGGAGGGGCACCATACAACCTGTACCCCATCATCTGGCCCTATCCCAATGGCAGCCCCCACTCCTACCCGCCAGGGCTCGGACTACCCGTCAGCTCCGACGGCAACCTGAGGAGGGTAAGTCTCCAGCCCACATCTGGGCCCAGTTTAATCTGGATCAAAGTGATCATCAAAGTGATCCAGATTTGGAAATTTCCAGTTTAATCTGGATCAAAGTGATCCAGATTTGTCCAAGCACAAAGCGCAGTAAATATCACACTGACTCAAAGTGATCCAGATTTGGAAATCCCACGTTTTGCTGTGTGGCATGAAGGATTACATTCTGAACAACTGGGCCCTGATCACTGGTAACGAAAACATACGATTTTTCAAATTCGGATCACTTTGGTCCAGATTAAACTATTTTGAAAAAGTGGGCCCTGGTCACCATCTCTTTCCAATGTGTTTCATTCATCTGTTATACCACAGCTAAGCCCGGCTGAACAATCTGTCAATCTAGACGATGGCCTGGTAGAACCAAACTCGTTACTTCACTGTGCTAAGTACAGAGAGTGCGGCTAATGCTAAATAAATAGTATTGATTATATGCAACATATAAATATCACACTGACTCAGCCAGGCTGCAAGAGGCCTTCTATAAGAAGCACAATCTAATGATATCAACATTTGACACACAACCAGTAGTCATATGGCATTCAACATTTTGTGCAAATTGCATTGAATTGTCTAACATTGTCAGAACATTCCGTTGCCTAATTCAAAGTAAAAGAGCAGCAGTGTCATCGTGTCCGACGACTTATTTGATAACTGATTGGCCTATCGGCATGCAGTGAAGGGCAATATTTCAGGATAACGACACTTTGCGGCAATTAATCACCCCGGCTTTATGCACAGAATATTCTGACGCAATCATTCCATTCCTAGCGATAGAGCAGTGATTTCCTAACCTACACTTATTTTGTACAGAGAGTCTGACTGTTCGGTAGTGAGAAACTGCTGCTTGCTGGAGGCATGGACTCCAGCAAGCGATAGCTGGAATTATTAGATCAGCTCTTGACTGATAGCCTGCCTTGACTGAGAGCATTCTAGCTCAGTGCTCACAAGTCCCTCTGGTCGCTGATTGGATGTGGTCAAAATGCCACAGGAGACAACCTCAGTGGAGCTCAATAGAACCAAACCCAGACTAGCACTGGAGGAGATGATAATGGAGTAGAAGTGTGTAGGAAGGCGTGGCGTGGCGGGGCTCTAAAGAGCTCTTATACTTAATCTCTCTTTTATACCACACTTTTATTACACTATTGCACTTTCAACTTAAAATAGTGCACTTTTTATGTTAGCAATATGCACTCTTTGTTAGCTTCTTTCATTGTGTTGTAGCTAGAATGTTATCCTCTTTTGTAAGTCGCTTTGGATAAAAGCGTCTGCTAAATGCATAAATGTAGATGTAAATGTAAAGAATTGGGTCTATGAGCAGGATCAGTAGTGGCCAAATCCTATCAATTCCCAATGCTGGCTGACAGCCTAAGCATGGAGGGCCTATAGTCTATTACCACCAATTCCCAGTGGCTCCAGTGTAAATGTGTTGAATTGGTTTGAATGTAATTTATTTGATCCAAATTAGATGTAATTGGTCTTGGTGCATGTGATTTGGTGAAGGGGTCAGCTGGCTGTTAGGTGTTTACCGAGGTGAGCTGCTGTCACATCATGTCATGTCATGTCCTGTAAGGCAGGGAAGTCATCAAAAAGGCTGCTACCCTTTCACTCTTGTATGGGTGTGTCTAGTATGTCAAGTTTGTCTCATATCTAGCCTAGCGTTTAGCTTCAGGCTTTTCTAAATATTGTTGCATTAGCTCAGAGGCGAAAAAGTGAAAATGTTTTCAAAAATCGTAAAAGTGAAAATCTTTTCAAAGAAGCCTTTGTGTTCTATAAGTGGCCTAATGCTGAGATTTCACATAATTACACACAAAGAAACTGAGTGTCTCAGCAGAGAGCGCGAGAGAGGCATTTAATGATAAATGTTGCTCGTTCCAAATTTGGCATGAAAACCCCTGTTCTGAAAACTGTAATCCTGTATTAACACAAGGAATCAAGGTAATGAAAGGTTTGGGAAAAAAGTGGAAAAAAATGCATTGGATGGTGAGGAAAGGTGTGTGTGTGTGTGTGTGTGTGTGTGTGTGTGTGTGTGTGTGTGTGTGTGTGTGTTTTTTTGCGCTTAGCCACGGTTGGACCTTGACCTTCTTACACTTCTTCTACTGTGTGTGTGTGACTGGGTGGGTATGCGCATGTGTGTTTGCGTAGGCATACATCTGTGTGTGTGTGTGTGTGTGTGTATGTGTGTGAGAATCTTTATATATCTGTGTGTGTGCAAATATCAATCTTTATATATCTGTGTGTGTGTGTGTGCTTGCGAAACAGAGCACGCCCAGCCCCTGGCTCCACCAGCACACCCCAGTCTCCTCGGCAGACGGCCTCGGTCTTCTGAGCCACGTACCGGGCAGACCGGCGAGCGCCGACCCCCACCGACCTATCAAGATCAGCTCCCACGCCAGTCCTCCACTCTGCAAGAGCAGCGGAGGAGAACACCCCAAAGAGTGAGTGTGCCTGACAACCTGTGTGTGTGTGGGTGTGTGTGTGTGTGGGTGTTTGTGTTTATGTTCGCATGTAATATCACAATCATATCATTACATATTGAGGTTTGTTGGTGTTTGTCATTTTTGTGTGTTTTGTTTGCGTGTGTGTGTCTCTGTGTGTTTGTGTTTAGGTGTGTGCTTTATGGTTGTTTTGTGTGCAAGTGTGTGGTTCATGTTCTTTACAGTATGTGTGTTTCCTGTTTGATTATATTTGGAAAGTGTCCTTTGCTACTTATATCCACTGTGTGCATTTGGATCCCTACATGTCTGTGTGTATATGTCTGAATGCTTGTGTGTGTGTGTATGTGTGTGTGTGAGAGAGAGGCAGAGAGACTGTGTCTGCGTTCCTGTGTGTGTGTGTGTGTGTGTGTGTGTGTGTGTGTATGTGAGAGAGGCAGAGAGACTGTGTCTGCGTTCCTGTGTGTGTGTGTGTGTATGTATACACAGGATTGCAGGCCTCTGTGTGTAAGAGTGCAACTGCCTGTGTGTGTGCGTGTGTGTGTGTGTGGTGTGTGTGTGTGTGTGTGTGTGTGTGTGTTTTGTGTAAGCACGCGTCTCTCCTGCCGCTACTTGAAATACCTTGTGACCTCGGGGTGGAACAAACGGCATGTGACGGCAGCTCTATACACTTATTCAGCTCCCTGCTCCCGCATGAAACAACTCTATTACTAACACACACACACACACACACACACACACACACACACACACAATCCCTTTCCCATTCCTGCTCCGGCTGCCAGCCAAGAGAAGGCTGGACTTGAACAATCGTAACCCAGCACGGTTATATAACACGGGACAAGCACACACTATTGCCACAGTGCCCTGACCCTAAAACATGGCCCCCTTTTCTTCATGGAGTTGTTTCAGCTGGGATGTTAAGGGGGAAAGAGTTTGGTGTGTGTGTGTTTGTGTCTGTGTGTGTGTCTGTGTGTGTGTGTGTCTGGGGGGGGTTCTCTCATTAGGGCTTCTGTTATGCAATGGTAATTTTTATGCATTTCCAAAAAAGAATCTAGCGCACACACACACACACACACACTCACTCTCTACTCTAGTTTACGCACATGTTAAGTCATACTAATAGCATCAGAGGTAACTGCATCATGTCCAATCGAAAATAGGAAAATTGAGTTTATTTTATCTGTAGTAAGTAAGTAATAAGTAGGAAGTACATGATGATTAGCCATCTCATGATGTTTTGTAGATTTGTTTTGATGTTTGACCTGTGAAAAATCTGTTCTCACAGGGAACTGGACAAAAAGGTGTTTGCGGACCACATGGGTAGCCTAGCAACGGCCCACCTTAAACAGGAGCCCGATCGCAGCCGCACGCCCACAGGAAAGGAACTCCACCGTGGCTACCTGGACCCGCCTTCTAAAACACCTCGCCTGGTTCCACCGACGGACACCTCGGAACGCGCCAGCAAGTACAAAGAGGAGAACCGGCGCATCCTGCAGGAGAGCCGCGAGGTGGCACCCTTCACGGCCAAGCTCCGGCCGGCTGAGTGCGATCGCGAGCCGTACCCCCCTCGCGTGCCCCAGCCCCACCCCCACCCCGGCTCGGCTGTGGCGCCCCCGACGGCCCCCAAGTCCGAGCGGGACTCTTCCGAGCATCGGCCCCCCTCCGCCTCGGATCTCTACAAGTTCAAACCGCAGAGCAACTACTTCACCACCCTGTCCAACAGCGTGGTGAACGAGCCGCCTCGACTCTACCCCTCCAAAGAGCTCAACTCGTTCTTTGACAAGGTGGTTGGTCCCCCCACTTCCTCCCCCAGCCCCCTGTCCCTCGCTTACAGCAGTGGGGCGTCCGGAGGAGGAGGGGGTGGAGGTGGTGGTGGCGGTGGTGGTGGCAGTGGGGGCTCAAAGTCCCTCTCGAAGCCCCCACCGCTCATTAAGCACCAGCCGGACGGAGAGGGCCTGATGGGCAAGATCACGGAGCAGCTATCCCATCATGCCGCACTGCACCAGCTGAGCAGCCCGCAGGGTGGCGGCGGGGTGGAGCCTCGCCGGAGCCCCGCCCTTTCTCCGCCCGGTCAGCTCCGCATGCCGGCGTTGCATCGAGCGCCGGTCTTTCACCCGCCGACTCAGCAGACTCTGGACTCACGCAAGGAGGCGGGCAGCTACGGCCGCCTCTCCCCGCCGACGCTCACCCCCATCCAGCCGGTCAGCGTGGCAGGGAAGCTTCCGGAACAGCAGAAGCCGCCCACGCTGCTGCCTGAGCTGAGGGAGGTGAAGAGCGGGATAGATCTGGGCGGGGCGGAGCCTTGGAGGGTCGGCGACGCCTCCGGGCACGACAGAGGCGCGTGGCTCGGCGAGAAGGGCCGCAACAAGCCTCAGGCCGCTACAGCGTCTGTCATCGTGAGGCCGTCCACGTGCTTCAAGTACGATGGGGGCTCGTCCGCGATTAAGGCCTCGGCCAGGGAGCCCGACATGGGAAAAGCGTTCTTTGGCAAGCCTCAGGTCGACGGTGTGAAGCTGGCTGAAGCCAGGGACACCGGCAGGGTCATTCTGCCCAATACGAACCTGGAGGACCTCTGCGCCGCGCAGTACAAGAAGGGCCTGATCCGAACGTCGCAGGCTGGCCTTCCGAGCCCCGTGGTGGCGCTGGCCAACTCTGTGTGCAATACTCGAACCGACGTGACCACTTCTGCCCCCTCCGCCACCTTCAGCGTTTTGAGCCGAGGCGCCTTGGACCTCTGTTTCCCCACTAGCGCAAATGCTAATATGAATGCTAACGCTAACGCTAACACCAGCAACAGGACTGACAGCACGACGCCCAAACTGAGGCCTCTGGTGGGGCCTGAGGTTCAGGATTGTGGGGGCTCTAGGACCACCTCTCCCAACACGCTAACCCCCTCCTCCTCCTCCTCTTCCTCCTCCTCCTCCTCTTCCTCCTCTGGCACGGCCTCCCCGGCACAGCAGGCGTTCCCTGGGAACTTCATCCACCTGAAGAAACGCAAGGCAGCATTAGCCGCGGCACAGTCGAGAGGTTTGGGGACCCCCGAAAACGAACGCCCCCCCGCGGCCCAAGGTCCCGCGGCGCCCGGTGCCCCGACGACACAGGACGTCGCTGGCAGCACCGCGGCAACAGGAGCGCAGCCACCCGTCAACAACGCCGTGGGCAAAAGTGCTCCAATGCCCAACGGCCAGTCGACGCCCCCTCTTAGCCAGCCCAACTACCACAAACTGAAGAAGGCGTGGCTGACGCGGCACTCTGAGGAGGACCGAAACACCAACCAGCCCGAGAAGGCTGGCAGCACCTCGTCGGCCGCCTCCACGCCGACCTCGGAGATCATCAAGCCCTGCACGGTCAACCTGATCGCATCCACCTCCTCCGGCGAGACCGACTCGGGCAAGGAGGGCAAAGCCAGCTCCGAGGACGGCAACAGCAAGTCAAGCCCGGAGGATCGGCGGACCCGCCGCGACGCTAAGCGGGCCTACGAGTCGGGCTCGGAGAGCGGCGAGGACTCGGACGGCAGCGAGGGCAGCAAGATGGAGCAGCGGGCCAAACGCCAGCCCAAGCCCACCTACAAGAAGAAACAGAACGACATGCAGCGCCGCAAAGAGGATGATGACAACAAGCCCAACGGAATATTCCGGAGTGCGCGGGAAAAGACCAAACTCAAGCTGGCCAGCAGCAGTAAGTTTTTGTCTTTTTTTTTTTTTCTTTCTTTCTTTTTTTTTCCTTGTAAACTCAATTCCCTCCCTTTTTGACCCTGCCTTGTTCCCTTGATATATTGTTTTCATAAATAATATGTCAAAAATCTGTCAGCAGCTGATGTCCAAGTCCCATCCTCCATCATGTCGACGTAGTCAATGCTACAATGCCAAAGCCAGACGTGTTTCTCCGGTGTGTTTACGTTTCTGTGGCACCTTGGATATGAGACGCTTAAAGTAGAGCTTGGGTCTGGAGGGGGGTGGGGGGGGCTCAGGGGTGATATGAGAGGAGGCACTGTATAGAGAGAATATTGAGCACATCTGGACTGCAGCTGCTCGGAAAACACTGAAGTTGAAGTGCGTGTGTGTGTGTGTGTGTGTGTGTGTGTGTAGGGGTGGGGGTACGGTCTTGGTGTAAGGCAGTTTGCAGGAGAATGTTCCAGTTTCTGTGAAAGACGATTTTTTGCCATGGCATGTTAAGTGCTTTCTTTCTTTCTTTCTTTCTTTCTTTCTTTCGCTCTCTCTCTCTCTCTCTCACCCGCTCTGCACTCTCTCTCCCTCCCTTCCTCTCTCTCTCTCTCTCTCTCTCTTGCTCTCTCTCTCCACCACTCCCTCTTTCCTTGTTGGAGATCTGCAGAGCTTTTAGCACACTGTTTGCATTAGGACCCTGCGGCGGAGAGGAGGCCCCTTGTAACTCAATCTGTGTTCTAATGTGCTAGGTCACTCCAAATTGTCCATTTTCATAACTGAAGTCATAATAGGCGGCTGGCAGATTGCTGGCTTGTGGTTGGAGGAGAATGTTTGGGGTAGGCTGGTGGGAGGCGAGGGGCGCGGCAGTGACTTCAACGTTTCGATTGCTCACACACTCTCTGGACTCACACACACACACACTCACTCACTCACTCACTCACTCACACACACACACACACACACACATACATATAAACCCAGTTCCCCTTCTACTAGCTACATTCAACTCGATAAGTGAAAAGTTGTGTGGGTGTGTGTGTGTATTTTTAATATTGCATGAAAGAGGAAAAGTTGCTGTAGCTGTCACACGCCCCATATGGTCTCTCTCACTCTCACTCTCACTCTCACTCTCACACACACACACACACACAGACACACACACACTGTAGGAAATGAGGTGTGGAGACAGCAAGCTGTTTTGATTAAATTCCTGCTCGTGTGTGTGTTCGAAGCAGAGGTGTTCAGACAGTGAATGAAGTGTCGGTTACTCACAGCGAGATATACTCTCAAACGGATGTCCTCGCTGTGTGTGTGCGTCATTGATATGTTTTAGTAAGCCTCCCTGCTAGAAGAAAGTGCTGACTCTGCAGCTGGAAATGAAGGAATAATTCCCCATTTAACTACTCACTTATAAATACACACCCAATTTTTTATTTTTTATTATTTTTATTTATTTATTTGTTTATTTTTTTTACATAAGTAGGAAAACTAAGATTTAAATAACAGCATTTACTGTTAGATGATTGTATCCTTGGTCCTGTGGCTCTCTTATTTGCAGGTAGAAATAAGCTATTGTCTTGACAATGTATTATAATGTCTTCTATAGCATGGGATTTGGGCTAACGGTATGTTATAAATACAAACCTATAGGTCTGTCCTTTCAAATATATGCCTTTACTAGGTGTTGCCTTGCTGGAAACATCTGGAAACAAATGCTGAAAAATAAGCTGGAAAATATATCAATGTTACTACGACGGTTAATCAATAAATAAGCCTAAATATGGAGAAATTAATTGTGTGTGTGTTCGTGTGTGTGTGTGTGTGTGTGTGTGTTTGTGTGTGTGTGTGTGTGTCTGTGCAGATGGCATTCCTCGTTCAGTGCTGAAGGACTGGCGTAAAGTGAAGAAGTTGAAGCAGACTGGGGAGTCGTTCCTGCAGGACGACTCGTGCTCGGAGATCGGCCCCAACCTGCAGAAGTGCCGTGAGTGCCGCGTGGTCCGCAGCAAGAAGGGGGAGGAGCCCGCCCACTCACCGGTCTTCTGCCGCTTCTACTACTTCCGCCGGTGAGCATCCACGATCCGCTCCACGTTCTGTTCCACGTTCCGTTCTGTTCCGCTCGGCTCCAGTGTGTCTGGTTCTGTTGCGCTCCAGAGGCCCTGATGGAGCCTGAGGTTTTCTTACCAATTCCCCAGTTTAATAGCCAAATGTTGCATGTTCCAGTGGCTTTGGATGAAGCCATAAATCACCAAAATCCCACTAAAATATCTACACAAATCTCACTTCATTTCCCACATTGGCCGGGATTATCGGAATCATGTAAGGGGGACTTGTATAATCCGTCCATTGCTCTATTAGGACAGATTACAATCATATGTGTTCCGCAGGGTTATTTACTTTTTGTTCAGTAGTGCGTTTGTATGTACAGTTACAGAAACACGTGACCACATGCTCACACACACTAGATGTGAGCTTTAAAATGGACACAGTTAATATGGCCAAAGGCTGCTTGCTATTTGAAATGAAAAATAACAAACACCCAAGCAGTAGTTTCCTATCCAACACAAAAACGAGGTCCTTTTTGGTGTCACCCTGAATATTTGCACCTATTTGTCGGCTAGAAGTGTGTCAGCTTTTTTTTTTTTTTTCACTGAAAAAATGATTTTGGGTGTGTGTGAGTCTGCGGTTCGCTTGCTCATGTTAAATCCTGTAATAGGAGTCTGAGTTGGGCTAAATCTGCCCCAAAGAGGATTTCCTTGACTTTAATCTCACCCGGTGTCAAGACCGCGCAGCGGCCTCGCCCCACAGAGAGAGACACCTAGCAGACTCTCTCAGATTAGCGCAAGGCGCAGACTGGATATCGCCCAACTGTCTCATCTTTTTTTTTCATTACATGTAGTTCTGCTTTCATGTGTTTATATATATATATATATATTCTAAAGGAACCTTTGATTAAAACCTGGACTCTGATTAACCATGAGGCAGAAAGATGGAAGCATTTCTGTTGGTGATTTTCATTTCTGCCCCCACCCCCCAAAAGCCTCCATTAGGGATGTTTGTGCATCAGTGCCCTCAGGTCTCTCTACTCCCTGATTACTATGGTGTCTTATGCGAAAGCCAGGCTCATGGTAATGGATAGCTGCCTGAGATTACCCCTACTCCGCTTCAGAGTTGGGTCTGTCTGCAGGTCTGTGTTTAAGGGAAAGCAGTTTACACATATTTACATATACAAATTTTGTGTATGTACAGTCTGTATAAGGATGGCTATTCGTCTGTTTTGTATGTATAGAGTAGGTATATAGTAGGTATTTGGAGTGTGTATGTTTATACTGTATTTGCATAGACCGGTGCATTCAAGCATATACATATGCATATATATATATATATGTATGTATCTACAGAAATGGGGAATTGTATGTATAGAAATGTGCTGTATGTCTTTGTATGTAATGTATGTATGTGTTGCATATGTGTGTTCATGTCTAATGTATGTTCAAATGTCTGTTTTTATAGTATTTGTATACATACACATATACATATAAGGACTTCAGATGCAAAACCCTCAAAGTCCATGTTCTGAAAAATTAGTTGTTTAATAATGTAATTCTAATCTAATTCTATTCTAATCTCTATCAAACTGCAATTTGAACATTATTATCACGTAAAAACAAATCAAGCCAAAACAGTCCAATTGGAGGTGGACTGATAATAAAGTCAATCAAAAAATCAGTCAAATCAAAATTATATGACTATATTTATGTAAATTTATTGCAAATGGACATAGAGGTTTCGGATCTGGACTCCTCGTATATATGTGTGCTAGTTTGGGCATGTGTTTGGGGACTGCAGAGTCATGTTCATGCCTGTGTGTGTTTCTGGTCCACCTGCAGGCTCTCGTACAGCAAGAATGGTGTGATCCGCATTGACGGGTTTTCATCACCAGACCAGTACGATGAGGAGGCGGTCAGCCTTTGGGCTCCAGACATGTACGAGGAGAACGAACTGGACCTGGACACCTCCAAGTACATCCTGAGCTACATCGGAGACAAGTTCTGCCAGCTCGTTATGACGGAGAACACTGCTGCCACCTGGATCAAAAAAGATGGTGGGATCATTTACTTGGATATGGAACGTAAATTGAAACTAACCAAATGTAGTAGATTGAGTAAATTGTGAGCTGAAAGTTTGCTCCAACACTGTTAGAGGCTTTGTGTTGAAGCCTTTACTAATGTAAGTCACAGGCCAGCAGTGGGAGAGCTGTAGTGATAGTATTACAACTCCTACTTGTCCTGCTCCTCCTGTTAAAGTGATGCCAATCTGTGCAGCCCATAGTCTCCTGAAATGCCACTGATGCTGGCTGTGCTGTGAGTGAGTAGATCATCCATCCACACACACTGTGTGTTCAAGCAACTCAGACAAGAATTTTTGACATTACGCAGGAATCATATCACATCATGTTGCTGTGCCCAGGTCAGTTTTGGATGTTTTAATCCATGAAAACATCCATGCAGAGCTCAGGTTTAGTGGTATTCTTCCGTCACCCTTACAGTAAGGGCAGCTGCTGCAGCAACAACAAATCACTGCCTGAAACAAATTAAATCAACGTGATTTAATGAAATTGATAAAGAGAGGGGGAGAAGAGAGGGATGGAGAGAGAGATGGAAAAGGGGAGAGAGGGATGAGAGAGGAAGGTATGGAAGAGATGAGAAAGGAGAGGGTGAGAGAGAGATGGCATTCAGTGATACTGCTCTCTCCCACCCCCCTACAGCAGGTGTGTGTGTGTGTGTGTGTGTGTGTGTGTGTGTGTGTGTGTGTGTGTGCTGGGTGACCTGAGGTGAGGCTACTGCTCCTCTCGGCTCCATTCTGCAGGATTACACACATTTAATATCCCCCTGCTCCGCTAATCCCAACAGCACAGCGGCCACGCTGAGGACACAGCCCTGAGGCGAATAAACACTCCGTTCCGTGTGTGTGTGTGTGTGTGTGTGTGTGTGTGTGTGAATGGAGCTGTTGCTGTTCTTGCCATCCACAAAACAGGGTAGTTCTCCCAACTGTGTGAATCCTGAGAAGACAGTAGGCTAGTTGCCTTTACAGTCTCTCACCCATGTTATATACTGTTTGTCATGTCTCTTTTTACACTCATCTCCCTCCCTCTCTCTCTCTCTCTGTTTTTCTCTGTCTGTCTTTCTCTCTCTTTCTCTCTCTCTGCTGCACCACCACATCTGGTGGAAGTTCTGGAATTTTCTTTTTTCAAAAGTTGACTTCTTATTTAAGACTCCTATTAAACTGAATAGTTTTTATCTTGCTTTAGAGTTCATGCAGTCTGGTCTCTCCCCTCTGCAGCTAAGATAGCGTGGAAGAGGGCAGTGCGCGGCGTGCGGGAGATGTGTGACGCGTGCGAGGCCACCCTCTTCAACATCCACTGGGTGTGCCAGAAATGCGGCTTCGTCGTCTGCCTGGACTGCTACAAGGCCAAGGAGAGGAAGAGCTCCAAAGGTCAGTCCGTCTGGAGGAACTTCTAGCAACCTTTCACCTCTCATGACCTTTGTTAGGAATTACCCTTTATCCTGTCTGAGAGCTTGAGAAAGGTGACATCTGCTGTAACAACCATCCCTGCCCCCCCCTCCCAGGAGCGTTTCAAGCCAAAGTCCTGTTGTTAGATTCACCAAGTGCTGTTGTTGAGGTGTTGGATGTGTTGGATGGGCCTCAGTGTTACCAGTGAACTCATGTTAGCATTCATCTCGGACATGGCCAGTCCCAGAGCCTTTCTGATTTCTTAGATCTCACGCTGTCTGTGGTCTCTTGTCTCTCTGCCCTGCCCCAGTCTGAGTGTGTGTGTGTGTGTGTGTGTGTGTGTGTTTGTGTGTGTGTGTGTATAGACAGTAAACAGCCCTGCTGTGTGTATGGTGTGAGGGGCCCAGCAGGGGGGTCCAATGGGCCCATGGCTTAGCTAATTATATGGCTAAGTGCCGCTCCGCTCTGGAACCCTCATTAGAACTCAATCAGGGAGCTCTGGAACCCTCATTAGAACTCAATCAGGGAGCTCTGGAACCCTCATTAGAACTCAATCAGGAAGCTGTGTTTGCACACAAAACACACTGCTCATGTGGTTTTCCTACCGTCATCTCTGCAGGGTGTGTGTGTGTGTGTGTGTGTGTGTGTGTGTGTGTGTGTGTGTGTGTGTGTGTGTGTGTGTGTGTGTGTGTGTGTGTGTGTGTGTGCGTGTGTGCGTAAGGCTGCTATTGCTGTATGCTGGCCTAGTCGAGCCTGTTTGAACATCTCTCCTTATGGTTAAAGTGTGTCAGAAGTTGTTCCAGAAGTTCTCTCACCTATAATTGAAAGTAATATTAAGAATATTAATATTGTGTGTGTGTTTATGTGTTTGTGTGTGGGCATGCCTGTGTGTGTGTGTGTGTGTGTGTGTGTGTGTGTGTGTGTTTCATCATCTGTGCAGTAAGCTTTGTGGGCTTCATTGTTGTTCATCATATAAATGTCCTTTTTTTTGGTTTTGTTTTGTTTGTTTGTTTGTTTGTTTGTTTGTGTTTCCATGGCTGTTCCATTGAGTGTAAAGTATCTCTGCTCTGTTGTTCTCCGTCTCCTGCAGACAAAGAGCTGTACGCCTGGCTGAAGTGTGTGAAGGGCCAACCTCACGACCACAAGCACCTGATGCCAACGCAAATCATCCCTGGAACGGGTAAGAGTCACACACATCCACACACACCATACCTTCATTTGCTCAATCACTCGTGCATACACACACACACACACGCTTGAGCACACACACTTCTGCAGACACACAGACATACATACACACCTTCATTTGCTCAATCACTCGTGCGTACACACACACACACACACGCACGCACACGCTTACGCAGACACACACACATGTAAAAATGTGTTCTGCATGGCATCATGAATCATGCATTTCTCCTCCGTTGTAAAGAAACAAAATTGCAAAATTGGTGAAGCGTAGTGGCCTAATTGGAGGTGAATCCCACCATGTCACTGCTGTGTGGAAGCAGAGGACGCCGAGGGATGAACCCCAAGAGGGTCGATGAGAGGGATGAACCCCAAGAGGGTCGATGAGAGGGATGAACCCCAAGAGGGTCGATGAGAGTCATGAACCCCAAGAGGGTCGATGAGAGTCATGAACCCCAAGAGGGTCGATGAGAGTGATGAACCCCAAGATGCCCCGTCTGGTCAGAGATTAGAGTGTAGAGACGCCTCTGCTGTCGGCCTCTGGCTCATTTGACTTTGAACTGAGGGTGTGCTGCTCATTGTGTGCCACTGTCCCTGATGCCGTCGGTCCCAAGCTGATCATCTCTGCAATCAGTGTAGATAGACACACACACACACACACACACACACACACCACACACACACACACACACACACACACACACACATACACACACACACACAATCTCCTCGAAACCTGTCACCAATCATTCCAGTAACTCTCCCTGTCCTTTTTTCCTCTCACACTTCAAACACACAGTCACAAACGCTACACTCACACACAAACATTTCCTTTTCTATCTCTCCCCTCTCACACACACACACACACACACACACACACACACAGTCTTTCCACTCCACTCTAACCCTCCAGTATGCCTCAGGGGTGGGAAACTACCCTTGATCTGATCTACAGAGAATAGATGGCAGTTGTGTGGAGTGTGCGTGTGTGTGTGTGTGTGCACAAAACAAGAAAAAGAAAAATAATCATGGCCAAAGCAGAAATCCCTTTCTAAAGTACCACCCAAGGATAAATGTGTCTGGCCATTGATCACAATGTCAGCTCGAACATGCACACACTGAGACAAACACACACACATACACACTTCTTGTAGCACACACACATACACCCCTAGTCTGTAGCCAAAGCAATCCCCTCTTCACAGTGTGTGTGTGTGTGTGTGTGTGTGTGTGTGTGTGTGTGTGTGTGTGTGTGTGTCTGTCCCTGGAGAGGCCTAACAAAGCTGTGCTGTTTTCCTGCGGCTCACTGGAGAGCGTGCCAGCATCTCGACCACGTTTGATTTACGCTCCATGTGTCAGCGAAAGACTCAGAATAAAGAGTGTGTGTGTGTGTGTCTGTGTGTGTGTGTGTGTCTGTGTGTAACCCCGTCACTGTTCTCCTTCTCCCACTGCACATTCTTCTCCTCTCCTCTTGCTCCCCCTTCAAATAAACATATTTATCAATCTATTGATCTGTCTCTCTATCTATCTATCTGTCTATCTATCTATCTATCTATCTATCTATCTATCTTGATTGTTTTTTTATACACAATTACAGTGGTCTTCGATATGTTTACCAAGTCATACTTATACTCTTGTCTCTCTCTCTCTCTCTCTCTCTCTCTCTCTCTTTCTTTCTCTCTCTCTCCATCTCTCCCGCTTTTTCTCTCTCTCACTCTCCCTCTTTCTCTTTCTCTCTCTCCCTCTCCCTCTTTCTTTCTCTCTGTCTGTCTCTCTCTCTCTGTCTCTCAGTGCTGACGGACCTGGTGAATTCCATGCATACCCTGAGGGAGAAGTATGGCATCCGTGCCCATTGTGCCTGTGCTGCCAGCAAGCAGACGGCCCTGCTGGGCAAACTGCCCTCCACCAATGGAGTCTCACAGGTACATTACACACACACACACACACACACACACACACACACACACACACACACGCACGCACACACACACAGGGGATGACCCAAACATGTGCGAGCAGGAAGATGGTTGTTCAGCAGCTCACCATAAAATTTCACTCACAGATGCACATTTTGTCTCTGTCTCTCTCACACACAGAGACACACGGACACACACACATACACACATACACTCTGTCTCTCTCACAGGTTCTTCTCTCATGCATGTGTTTGAACTGCTTCTAAGTAAACATTGGTGAAACACTGAACCTGATGTATTATACAACAGAACAGAACCCACTCGTTTAGATGCTCAGATAAACCTGTGAGTGTGTTTGGGCATGTTGAATATTGTGTAACTGCGGAGGGGGAAGACTGTTACAGCCAGTTCTGAGTGTCTGTGGCTTGTTCAGCAGGTATGTACACAGATTCCATGGGGTGTGTGTGTGGGTGTGTGTGGGTGTGTGTGTGTACAAGTGTTCTGACCTTGGGCGTGATGTTCTCAGGTGCTGCAGAATGTGCTGAACCACAGCAACAAGATCTCACTGTGCAAGCCAGAGGGCCCGCCCACTAACGCCACACCCAAGCTGGAGACCAATGGCGGTGGAGCAGGAAGTCCGGCCAGTGACACGGGCAGCGACCCCAAACTGACCCCGCCGGAGTCCCAGTCCCCTCTCCACTTCCTGGCCGACCTGGCCGAGCAGAAGTCCCGCGAAGAGAAAAAAGGTGAGGGAGGAAAAAACACACACACACACATATATCTATCCACACACACACACACATCTATCCACACACACACACTGCCACACACACACACACGTCTATCCACACACACACCTGCACATACATTTACATACATATGAGCACACACACACTCACATACACACACACATTCATTCAGCACATACATTTAAGTGGCCAAAAATTCCACTCCTTGGTACTTCAACATGCACCAGCATGTGCATACACACGCACGCACACACACACACACACACACACACACACACACACACACACACACACCTGTGATTGGAAACATATTTGCAAACTGCACTGTCAATTGCCTGGCTGGGGTTCAGTTCCAGTACCTGTTGTGAGTCTCTGGATAAAAGCTTCTGCTAAATACCAAACGGTGTTTAACTAAATACCAACGTTTCACTTTCGTTAGATTTAGGAAAAACATCCATTTCCATCTTCTCATAGAGCAAGAAACTCATATGGATACACACTTAAACGTGCTCGTAACACATGCCTAAACGCTTGTGCACACACACACGCACACACACACACACACACGCTGTGTAGGAACTGATTATTTTCATATGCCTACTGAGTGTGCATACACACACGCACGCACACACACACACACACACACACACACAGATATTTGAGAGGCTTCTGCATGGGAAAGCTCTGCAGGGCCCAACAGATTTCAGCAGGTGCCAAGGAAGGGGAGGAATGCTAGCAAACCATGCCGAGTATGCTGGAATGAGCTCCAGTCCAATGTTCTCCCCAGAACCCACACGGCACAAGAATGATACTGTTTCAACCCCAGACGAGTGCTGGAGCCAAGGGCTTTCTTTGTCTCCTACACACATGCGCACATGCACGTGCACACACACACACACACACACACATACACACACACAAATACATGCACAGATTCTCACACAAATACATGCACAGACACACACGCACATGCACGCACACACACACACACACACAAATGCATGCACAGATACACGCCCACATGCGCGCGCACACACACAAATACATGCACAGATGCACATGCACATGCACACACACACACACACACACACACAAATACATGCACAGATACTTTCTCTTGGACACATAAACACATGCACAGCTCCTGTACACAGAATCTAACTCACACACTCTCTCATTCACTCACACATGCACACACACACACACACACACACATAAACATACAGACACAGAGACTTGCTCTTGGACATATAAACAAATACCGGCTCCTAACTCACACACAGACACACACACACACACACACGTCTCTGTGCCTTTGGCTCTCATTCCCCCATTCCTCCAGAGCGAGCCTTGAGTGCGCTGTGGTTCTGCACTGGGATGTTTGAGGTCCGACGGGCCTTCCACAGATCCCAGACCCCCTCCCCCCGACTCCACTTAGACCCAGCACCACCGCAGGCCCCAGTCCACACATGCCCGTGGTCACCACAGCAACAACAGGAAAAATAAACAAATAAACTAATGAATCAAACAATAAGTAAATAACTCAACCCAAAGTCACCCCCTGTGCTTTGTGCTGTGTTGTGCTGTGTTGTGCTGTGCTGTGCTGTGCTGTGCTGTGTTGTGCTGTGTTGTGCTGTGTTGTGCTGTGTTGTGCTGTGTTGTGCTGTGTTGTGTCTCCTAACTGGACAAGTTGATGCCCATTTCGGTTGTATGTTATGGTGGAACTGCACTCTGTGTCCACTTTTATGAAAACCATTTGAATTGACTACACAACAGCTGACTCAGCATTCAGATCTCTCTCTCGCTCTTTCTCTCTCTCTCTCTCTCTCACACACACACACACACATACAAATGGCTGTTTGCCCTATATCCCTGCAGCGCATGTGTCAAACACACTTCACACAGATGCACTGGTCTTGTGGAAAACGTGTTTACGTTTACGGTCATACATCCTCCCGTGCACACACACAAATCATGCGGTCCTTACCAAAACAGACTCACCCAGTTTCATACTTGCATGCTTTAATGTGGCATACACACACAATGTTCAACTGAACATATTTATTAACACACACACACACACAGGAAAGGAAAGGAAACAGACAGGGACTATATTGATCCTATTTTCTCATACCTGCTTCAGCCATAAAATAGCCACAGATGCTAAAACAGAATTAAAATGAAAAATTATAAAATATTATAATAATAACAATAAAAAAAGAAGCAAATAAACAGTCTGATCAAATCCCCCGATAACTAAGTGAAGTCTGTGCCCTGCAGAGAATAAGGAGTCTCTGAAGAGTGTGAAGGAGGAGATGGGAGAGGCTGTGGAGGCAGGGCACTGCAAGGCGGCGTCTCTGGTGTCGGCCACCGCGGAGCAGGGCTCCACCCTCAGGGACCTGCTCACCACCACCGCCGGGAAGCTCCGCCTGGGCTCCACCGACGCCGGCATCGCCTTCGCCCCCGTCTACTCCACCGCCTCACAGGTACGCACGCGCGCACACACACACACACACAGACGTCTACTCCACCGCCTCACAGGTACGCACGCGCACACACACACACACACGCACGCACAGACATCTACTCCACCGCCTCAC